>SNQJ01S0013573.1:37103-81223 GCA_010110895.2 Picea sitchensis
ATTTCTCTCCAAACATTGAATGTAAGATATGTGGTAGGTTGTAGTTATACTTGAGTGATCAAATAATTGAATAATGGGTGAGTACACCAATTTTGTAGTGCATGGTACTATAACTAATTGAAAAGTTGTGAACTAAAAAAAAAACAAGAACAAAATAATAAACACCCAATAAGAAGAAGTTGCAATATTGGTTGTCTAATGTGGTTAAATTATGAACCAACAATATAGTCAACCAATTACAACACCCAAGAAATCATTTAAATCAATGAATAGAGCTAGGACTACAATATGTATTTGTTATAGCTCTCGTGGTTTACATAGAATTAAATAAAATATTAAAATGAAAACTACATGAACTATGAATAGCCATTAACGCCATGAGACAACATAGAGTTTTTGTTACACTAAAAATTCAAATGGGAAAACCAACTTCTAAGGGATTTTCATTAAGAGGAATTAATTAAAAATGGGTGATTTGTACATAGATTACATGTATTGTTACTCATTATTAGGAAAAATTCATAATGTCATGGCTCAAAAAATATCTTCCCTCATCATGGTATAGATTCAATGTCTTCTTCTCCCCTAATAATCAAACAAACAACTTCTTTGATATCTCCTCTTTTCTACTTCCCCTGGACATTCTCCCCTCTCTATTGAATTGAATTTCCTTCTACATCATATCCTTAACTTTTAATGGGTTTCCTTGGAAGGCCAATGATGAAAATAGTTCATTTCAACTTCCAAGGAATTTTGGACATTTTCTCAACTTTCCCAAAAAGAAATAGGTAAATGATTATTACAAAGACATTTTTGTGATGATTTAACTTGGACCATGCTTACAATATATATGATCTTATCAAATCTAATATCACTACTTGGAGGAGAGTATTTATATATAATTGTAGTTTTGTACCTATTTGAAGTCAAAAGTAAACATTTTTGGTATTGCAAAAGTCCCAACAAAGAAGAACTCAATTATTAGAGTAAAGCAGTTAGAACATGAGATATATTATCTTGAATTATCTTTTAGTTATGGATGTCAATATTGTGGAAGGCATACTATTTTTTTGGTATCAAGAAATTAATTTACTGATTTTAAAAATATGCTAGTTGGAAACTACATATTTTAACCTTGTACAATTAATTATTGCAAACAAATTATATATAAAAAAATAAAGATACAATGGCATACAGACACATTACAAAGAAATGTTTACCCTGGAAACCAATAACGGGAAAACCAACAACTTATATAGAGTCACACCTCTAATCTTCTAGCCATCATATTCATTGTTTAAAATAAAATATACATATATGATCCCATGACATCCAAACGCCTAATCCATTGACCTGGATTAGTAAACAACCCTAATTCCTTAACCAAAAATAGAAAACCATTGACAAAAACCGTGTGTCGAAAGACTCCCAAAAATAGATACAAAGAATCACCAAAAACAGACCAAAATGTTTTTCTCGGGGGCTCCTGCCCCCAAACCCATGCAACCCTCTCATATTGATGTAAATTACATGGGATCGATTTTACAAAAAAAAAATAGCACATACCCACCATTCTCCCACTTGTTGTTTTCTTTGCATATAGGGGGTTACAGGATTACATAGTCAACAATCTAGGGTAAAAATTCCCATAAATCATCTACAACATAGAACTTCTCAATGCTCACATATTTTGTTAATTAATTTGAAAAATTATCCAAAGTGTCCACCTTCATGAATAACACCTTCTTGTCTTCAAACATGTCTCTCACAAAGGAATATTGAACATCAATATGATTTTTATTTGAATGATAATTCAGGTTCTTCAGCGGGAATATTTCACTCTGACTATCACAATCTATCCTTAAAACTTGTTGCACAAACCCAATACATAAAAACATTCTATGTAGCCAAACTGATTCCTTGCTTGCATGAGTTGTTGTCATGTATTCAACTTATGTAGTTGAGAGTTACACTACAACCTGTCTTTTTCTCATCCAACAAATTGTTCCTCCAAATAGGCTAAACACATACCCTCTTGTAGATCTTCTATCATCTAGATATCCATCCCATTTTGCATCCACAAGCCATGTATGTCCAACATTATGTCCAATCAAGATCTTCCTTGCTAGCATAATCCATAACTAGTAGTTCCACACAAATACCTAAAAGCCCTCCTTACTGTTGTCCAATGATCCTTCCCTAGTTTTGACATATACATGCTCAAAATCCCACTTCATGTGCAATGTCCAGTCTAGTACATACCATAGCGTACATAAAAATTCCAACTGCACTCACATATGGAACACGGGACATCCTCTTCCTCTTCATGTGTCTTGGGACACTCATCCACATACAGATTTATACCTACATGAAGAGGAACTTTGACAGATTTATATTCATGTATATTAAACCTCTACAATATTATCTTGACATATTTCCTCTGATTTGACCAGAGTTCCCTATTTTTCGGATCTCTTTTAATTTTCATGCCCAAAATGAAACTTGCAACACCTATCTCCTCCATGTCAAGTTTCAATGATAATTTAGTTTTCACATCCTGGATAATATCGTTGTTGTTTCCTATCAACAACATATCATCCACATAGAAGACTAAATAAATAAGAATATCACCAATTAATTTGAAATGCACACAGTGATTCGTTTTTCTCCTTGTGAAGCCAAGTCCCAACATATAAGTATAAACATTTTTATACCACATCCTTGGTGAGTGCTTTAACCTATAAATTGACTTTTATAGATTGCATACCATCTTCTTCTTACCCTTCACAACAAATTCTTTTGGATAATTCATGTATATTTATTCTTCCAAATACCCATGTAAGAATGTTGTCTTCACGTCCATATATTCTAACCCAAAATCAAACACAACAACAATAGATTAAAAAAATCTAATTGAAGTTAACATGGCAATAGGAAGAAACATATCACCAAATTCAATTCCCTCAACCTGGGAATAACCTTTTTCTACTAATCAAGATTTGTATTTATCTAGTTTGTCTTATGCATTTAACTTCTTCTTAAACACCCATTTGCTGCCAATGGGATTTATTTCAATAGAAAAATCCACTCGATGTCAAGCTACATTCTTTTCCAAGGCTTGCATTTATTCAATCATGATGTTTTTATAAAGTTTTCCATCCTTTGAATCCAATGCCTCCCTAAAATTTCTAGGATCATCATCAGTAATAGACGAAGCAAAATTTGAACGAAAACTAGGTGCAATATACATTTTTGGTTGTCTTCTTTCCCGAATCGATATCCTCAATATTGAAGTATGATGATCTTTTTCTTCTAATTCTTGTTCTTCTATAGAGTCTGATTCATCATCCTTCAACTCAAACTCTATTTTTTTTGTTTCTCCCTTCCATGGTAGGACATCCTATTTGAGAACCTCTTTGATTTCTCTAAATACCACATCTCAATTATACACTATCTTCTTATTTTCTGGGTTCCAAAGCTTATAACCTTTCAAACCATATTTATACCCAATAAAGGTAAATTTTTCATCATTTTTATTTGGCTTACTCCTCTTTTCCTTTGGAACATGAATATAGGCCTCATGGACAAATACCTGAGATGTGTGAGAGAGGGTTTCTTTCCACTCCATACCTTGTGTGGAGTATTTTCATCCAGTGTTGAAGAGGGTGATTGATTGACCAGGTAACATGCAGTACACATTCCCTCTTCCCATAATTCATATCCTAAACCAACACCACTGAGCATGGACCTTGTTTTTTCCATCAATGTCCTTTTCATCCTTTCCACAACTCCATTTTCCTGAGGTGTATATGGAGTAGTATTCTACCTTTCTATACCACACTTATTAAAAACATATTTGAATTCATTTCCACATAACTCAACACCATTATCTATCTTGAGTGCTTTAATTCTTTTCTTCGTTTCATTTTCCACAAGAGCCTTAAACTCTTTAAACATGTCAAAGAATTCATATTTCTTCCTGAGGAAATATATCCATGTATTTATCAAGAATTCATCTATAAATTAGACATGGTAAATAGATTTTCCTAGTCATGGAACTGACACAGTTCTAAACACATCACTGTGTACCGACTATAAAATTCCCTTTGTTGTTATAGCCTTAACTTCCACCCTATAGTCCAAGAGGGAGTTAAAACAAAATGAAAATCAAAGCACACTCATTTCTTCAGATTTGGGCCATTTATAGAGGTCATTGCATGTCTCATAAGGTACAACACACACTTATCATTTCACATAAGTAGTAGTGAAATAAGTGATGAACTGTCAAACCTTCTAGATTCATGGAGTTATGAAGAGATAGGCGGTAGATAAGTTATTTGTTTGTGGCATGAGCCTAGGAACTCACAACATTCGAGTATATAGTGGTCTCTAGAATATATAGAATCTCTCCCAAGCCTCCTCCAAGTATCTATATAACAAAGGAATGTTTTTAGAAAGAGGATGAATAATAAAGAGTAGTTTTATGTTGTGCATTTGCATAGGATATTTTCCATTTACAATAGCCAAAAATTAGAGTTCCTATCCTAATCAAGAATATGAGGAGGAATAAGGAGTAATTAGATAAGAGAGATACACATCTACATCCAAATAAAATTACAACAAATTCTCATACCTTTGGATGTATATTCAAATCTCCCTTGGCTCCTTTCTCCTTGTTCTTCAACATCTTGATCAGGCTAGGCACTCTAATTTCTAGTTTCTATGAATGGAAAATATCCTCTCCAAATGGACAACCTAAGAAACAAACAACACCAATATCCTATTTCTCCCAGCGTTATAAATCACTAATCTATCTAGATCTAATCTAATCTACTAACTATAAGATTGGATCCAAGAATTTTCGAAGTGAAATACATATCATTTGGGGGAAAACACTTGATCTATAGATTATCATAAGGAAATTACAGCAAATTCTCATACATTTGGATGTATATGAAAGTATCCCTTGGCTCCTTGATCCTTGCTTCTCCTCATATTATTGATTTGTCTAGGAACTCTGATTTCTAGCTGTGATGGATAGGAAAATCTCCTCTGCAAATGTACATCATAACAATACTCTTGATTCATCCTCCTCCTTCTCAAGACTTTCATGTTTTATATATATCCTTGGAGAAGGCTTGGGAGAACTTCTAGATCTTGTATAGGCCACTAGATACCTTAATTCCATGATATCCTAGGCTCATGCCATGAATATACAACTCATTCCTCACCTATCTCTTTGTAACTCCACTAATCTAGAAGGCTTGACAATTCATCTCTTGTTTCAATAATGTTGATTTTTTATGATCATCGTGTGTTCTACCCTATGAAACCCGATATGACCTCAAAAAGGGTCCAAATATCAAGCAAGGCATGTGCTTTGGGTTTCATATTTTTGTTAACTCTCTTCTAGCATGTAGGGTGGAAATTAAGGCTATAACATCTGCCCTCATTGCACCAAAAGGGAATCTTACTTGATTTTTATTCCCACATACACAATGTTCACACAAATCAAAATCCTTAGAATAGTTATGCATACCTTAAACCATGCATTTACCATGTAGTAGTCAAAATCCATTCTCTCTGACATGCCCCGGTATTTGATGCCACAACATAACCTTTTCTCTAGATATTGTAGGATTTTTTTCTTCTTTGGATCCAATCTTAGGAACAATGGAACTATTACACCCATCACTAATAGTTATTCCCTGGAACTTATATAGAGTTCCAATCCGAACTCCCTTCAATAAAACCATTGCTCCACAAACCATCATGTAGGTTTCTTTATCAAACATTGTTTTTACCCCTACATCGTCCATTTTTCTTACAAAAATAAAATTTATGGCCAATAATGGGATGTGGAGAACACCAAGAATTTTTCTAATCCTTCCATCCATGAAATTCAACTTGAATTTTTCGCGTCCTATGATTTTGGCTATCGAGTTATCTGCTAGGAAAACATCATCTCCATCATATTTTTCATTTTCAAAGAACCGCTCCTTGTGGGGAGTCATATGAAATGATGCACCTGAGTCAACCAACCATGCCTCATGATCTGCACATGTTCTTGATGAAATCAAGTACACATCCCCTCCTTTCGAGGAGGTTTTTACTTGTATATAAGGAGCATATTTATATCCCTTCCCTCTCTCAACACTTTTGGATCTACATTGATTCTTGTAGTGCCCTTCTTTGCCACATCTCCAACACACATTTACAAAATTTCCAGAATATTTAGATCTCCTACTTGAGGACTTATATATATTTCTTTCTTGGGAGCGTCCTCTTACAAATAATGCATCTTTTTTCTATCCCTCCATGTTATCTCATCTCATTTTGTCCAACAAAAAGGATGATACAACATCATCAAAACTTAAAGTAGTTGTATTACTACCTATGGCCACAATCAGACTATCCCATGAGTCTGGTAAAGAGGATAATAACCTAATACACTTATCTTCATATGAAATTTAAATATCAATAGTCAATAACTGAATTACCATAGTGTTGAAGGATTTAAGATGTTATATCTGTAACATCCCGCTCTTGCACGCACTGAGTGAACTTATTCTTTGAGGACACTTGTGTGCAAGTGATCCGGGTCATTATGCTATTGGTTGTTTTGATTATGATTATGAGATATTGTGGATTGGATGATATGTTATTTTGTTGTATTTACATAAACATGTGATATTGACTACGTTCTCCTGAGTGTGCAGGACTCTAAACATTAAGGATGCAGAGGCATCTATGAAACCCCTTGGACTCTGGACCAAGTCAGGGAGTGGAATATTAGGGTTTGGATGTTGTTGATGTGACATATATACATATGATTATATGTTATGATGATTGATTATTATTGATGACATGATTCATTGATGGATGCAGGCTAACGATAGATTTTCGACCATACTCACATTTGGAGTAGAGGGGTCACGCATGAAAAAGAGAGACATTGAGGGAGAGGTGTGGTAGAAACCATGCCACAACCTACTAGCACTCATGTCGTGTCTCGAACTATACGTTAACGATTACCTAGTTCGATAGACCCACGATGTTGTGAGGGAAGAATGTGAAATTTGCTCACGGTGATTCTAGGGGGTGCACAATAAGGCAGGTTCCTTATTACTTAGAGGTCCTTATTGTCCCACAAGATCACCTGACATAGTATTGACTATAGGGGTTTGACGTCTACCAAATTCAGTTAAAAAGGGAGTGGCACCCTTGGAGCATGTAGTGCATCTTGAAGGGAACATCACACAAATAAAACTAAAAGAGGCGAGTGGAACCCTTGGAGCACATAGTGCGTCATGAAGGGCACGTCGTAATTTTAACTGGTAAGTGAATAAACCTAGTGCCTAGAAAACTATTCCTCCTTAGGACCTAGTCAACCTTAAAATGAATGATGTGATACGTAAAGTTTAAAAACAATTTTTTCCTTCAAAAAAAATGTCACCCAACCTAGTGAAATTAAAACCTATGTCTAAGTAGAATTGGTGGATAAAGAAAAACTAAATAAACTTGTAACCAAAAGGGGGGTAAGAAATTCAAATTTTAATTATTAAAGTAAAAAAAATTATAATCAAGGATTAAATCATTTAAAGGGTAAATGGTTGTTTTTATATACACTTGTTAATTTGACTTTTGTTAGAAAGGAAAAAGGGGAAAACTTAAAAGAAAAGGGAACTTAAAGAAAAAAGGGGAAACTTAAAGAAAAAGTTGAATGTCTAACTTAGTAAGGAATCTAGCCCTTAGAACTTTCTATTTATGAAATCAACTAGGAATTAAGTAAGGCATAAGTCATTTAAGAATTATAAGGAAATATTAGGACACCGAGGAACATTTTTAGGAATTCTTTTGGTGGGTGAATGAAATAGGAATATTTAATTAATTAATAAATTGATTTTATGGTGCAACAAGGGGATCATGCGACATATGTATGGGGGAGGTTTTTCAAAATTAATTAAATAAAAAGGGAATCTAATGAGGGTTTTGGGAAACTAATGACTAAGAAAACTCTATAAAAAGGATGTCGGAGGAGGAGTGTGGATCACATTTGGTTTGCATAACATTACACTGTTGAATTTTATCTTGACTAAACTTTCTCTTGAGGGAGTTGGGATACCCAACTTAGCTAACGAGTAGTAGCTCGACCTTGTGAGGCGAGTTGGGTGCTAGCATTCTTTGGTATTGTGTGTGTGGTCCCTTTTCGTATCGGGGGGCTCAGGGGATGAAGATTACCCCTATATTTGGCTAGGAGGTACCGATGAGGTCACATATGTTGGCAAGCGGGAGCTAAATGGAGCACGTATGAGACATCGACTTCAGATAATTCACATTTTGTTAAGGTATGCCTATTAAAGTTGTTACTTGTAATTTATTTACTTTACACTTTTTTAATTTACTGTACTTGGATGAAGATTTAATTTCCATGAGATTTACTTGCAGATGTATTTCTATGGTAATTGCAATCCCCTTGTCGCTTGACTCATTCAGTAAGAACCCTTTCTATCCACAATATCCTTTATCTTTTAGTTACTATCTATTTGTGCATGGACAAAATGAGCGCCAGACTGAAAACCTTGCCTAGGCTCTTATATCTCCTACCTGCGTTTTCTTTATTCCTTGATTGTGGTTTTATTTCATTATTTTCTTCTCCACGAAGAAGATCTGGATGTAGATTTGTGTTTTTATCCTCTGTTCCTTGATCCTTTAAGTTATTAGTCTGTTCCCGAGTAGTCGTCCAAGAGCTGAATCGACTATATTTCGCTCCGTTGTTAAAGATTTATATTCAAATGCCTTGCTTTCTTGTGCATGGATAATAAGTGTAGGATCCTTCCTCTGCCCAACGTTGATTTGAAACAAGTTTATCTGCATTTTCCCTTGAGTGGTAAAATCTACACCCTCTCTTTTTACTTGAGTTTTCACTGTGCATTTACACCTTGTTTTAACCCTCACTTTACCCAGCGTTTCCACTTCTTTTTGCGTTTCCAGATATCTGATGACTGCATGATGACTGTGTGGGTAGTACTTGTAGTGTGAAATGCACATGTGCTATCATTTTTAGACATTATCTTTATTGTTATTTACACAACATTCTAGTTATGGATTTTTATTGTTCTTTAGTTATGGATCTTTATTGTTATTTACACAACATTCTAGTTATGGATTTTTATTGTTCTTTAGTTATGGATCTTTATTGTTATTTACACAACAATCTAGTTATGGATTTTAGTTGTTATTTACACAACGATTTATTTATGGATTTTATTGTTATTTAGTTATGGATTTACATAGTGATTCTATTATTAATACTGTGATTTGATTAGCATTGAATAACATTTGATTTGATTAGATTTTGATCAACATTGATGTGATTATCATTACTTCTATGATTTTATCATTACCACTATGTTCACCATGATATCCCTACTTATTACTTACCACTGTGATTTTACCATGATATCCATAATTACTACTTACCACTGCGATTTTACCATGATATCCATACTTACTACTTACAACTATGATTTTACCATGATATCCATACTTACTACTTACCACTACGATTTTAGCATGATTTTTACCACTTCTATTTTACCATGATATCCCTACTTACCACTGTGATTTTAGCATGATTTTTAATGGATAGCAAGGCATATTGAATCATTGTTAGTTGGTACTTATGATCGATTTCTCAGAAATGTATAAAAAGGGGTTGTATGACAAATCACTGCTATGCATTGTGAATTATGTATGATGATCGTTGATATCCTTATGCCTTTTACATTGACTATTTGTTGTTGTATTATTTATATTTTTTGGACAAAGGTTTTGTATGACAATCGTAGATATTAGTTATATAATTTGTAAGACAATTCGTTGTTATCCTTATATATGTTGTGTTGACAATCGTGGTTATTATTTTTATATTTTTATATTCATTTTGAAAAGTCTATAGTAAATATTCTTATATATTCAAATTTCTAAATCGACATAAATACAAAAAATTCTTGAAAAGGATACAACAATCACACCTAGAACATCCAACCATTAATTCAAGATTAAAACCATGAGAACGTTGCCTTGCTATAACTATCCCTTCGATTTTTCCCATCATTTGACAATGTTGAGTGTCAAAGAAATGATCTTTATTATCCATCCATTGACATCGCAGAGTTTTCCTGAGGACTGGCATGAACTCTCTAAATTTTTCGTATTTAATAGTTGCTTTATAGCCACGATGCCGGTGGTATTTGTGCTAGCGAATTTCACCTTGCCTGGGGCGGTTTTCGTTTGGATTCAGCTGTAATGGATTATTCACTGTGTGATCTGGCGCAGTGTTGACAACGGTGATTACACAGCCATGAACCCATTCAAGTTGTTATTATCAGTCTTTTAACTTCTGCATCAATAATTAATTGTTTTTATATACCAATTGTTTATAGATCAACCCTTGACCTTCACAACACTAAATCGATTGTTTTTATATAGTAATTGTTTATTTATCAGTCTTATATATTAGTTTTTAACTTTTCCACAATAGATTAAATGCTTAAATGGTAATAGTTGCAATGAAAATGGATTAGTTGCTTAATTGCAATGGTATTAGATTAATTGATTAATTTCAATGGTAATAGTTTCCTCATTTGGACTTAGTCATAATGGTTTAACAACTAATGGTTATGGTTTATTTGTGTAATAGTTTCATGGCTTGCACAAGATTTTGGTTGAGGGCTTAATAGTTTTATTAGCTAAATTGTTTTATAGTTAAATAGTCAATTGGCTACCATGCACCTTGTGCCTTAGTTGAGCTGTAAATGGTGGTTGGTCATGGTTGTTACACCACATATGATTTCCTTGTAGGAAAACAAAAAATCCTTCGGTTAGTTGTGCAATTTAAATTTGAATGATGTCACCTTGCGTCTTCTTGACTTGTGATTGGGTGCTTGGGTATAGTCTTTGTGTATTTATTGAGAGATAATTTGGTCTCCTAGCACGTGGGATTTTTCTTGGGTTAAAGGTATAGATATGTTTTATTTCTCCATGGTTATTATCATGACTATCGCCTTGTGATGACATGATTCATGATGAGGGAATCATTGCGTGCATGATTGATAATGCGATCAATAACCTGGCTAGAGTCTTGTGCTTCCCGATGTGGGCATATTGTTTGTTGTTTTCTGTTTCCTGAATTGCGTAAGTGGTGTTCATCGTCAAGTCATGTTGATTAATTGTTGTCGTTGTTACTTACCTACTAAAAAAAAAAAAACTTGCACTTGTGTTGCGTCGCATGCAGTCGTAACGCGTTAGGGGTTGTTACATATGGTATCAAAGCGGGTTCGACCCGCGACTTGGGTTTACTACAGATTTTGATAATTAAATTGATCTATGTTCATGCAGGTAATCATTGTTAGAGGACGTCCAAGAAGCAGACGTTGGGGTGCTAGTCGAGGAGGCATGATTCCCCCGGTAACATCCATGCTTGAGGGGTCTAACCCCAAGGGAGACGAACAGATTGTCGGTCAGGAAGAGATAGAGGTGGGTTATGTGATTGTGCTTATGAGGTCCTTTCAACGGATGTCTAAGGCAGTAATTATTCGTTTGGATAGAGATGAGGCCACGACGTCAAAACCCCCTGAGGGTCCACCACACACTCCGGTCAATACTGGTAGTATTCACTGCAAACTCGAGAAAGTCAAATTTCCTGAGTTCTTTGGAGCCCCGGATGACACAGCCTCTGAGGAATGGTTGGAGAATATGGTGATGTTCTTTGCACTTCACGACTATACCTCCAACATGAAGGTCCGCATGGAGGTCTTTCAACTGAAGGGGAGTGCTCTTCTATGGTGGAAGACGCTCCCACTGCAATTGAAAATGGTTGTCGAAGATGTGTCATGGAAACTGTTCGAGGAACAATTTTGAGAGAGGTATTTGTCATAGGAATTCATTGAGTGTCATATCAAAAAGTTCAACACCTTGAGACAGGGTAGACGTATGGTGATCGAGTACGAGGCCCATTTTATGGAGCTTCTTTGGTATGCTCCACACCTAAATACCAAGAAACTTAAGGTTAACAATTTCGTGATTGGCCTTAATGTCAAAATTCGTGCAAAGGTTAGGCTCCTGATGCCTCAAACCTTGCATGATGTTGTCCAGAAGGCCCTCATATTAGAGGAGGATCTTATCAATGGGGGTTAGAGTGGGACTCCAGCGAGACTAGTGGGGAAGGTGTCATATGGTGCGCAACAACATCAAACACCAGCTAGACATTCACCATGATATCATAGTTTCTGGAGAGGATCCACTTTCACTACACCTCAATGACCAACGCCTTAGAAATGGAATCCTTATAGAGGACCACAACATCACCAGCAACGTCGATCGCAGCAACAATAGTTTAGGCCTGTTCAACAGAACAAACCAGGGTTCTAGGTCGATGGGCTGTCGACTTCTACTTCGGGTACCAGGATTACTCGATCGAAGAAAGGGTGTTGGACATGTGGGGAACCACATGACTAGTGTGAATTCTAGTGGAGAGGGCCAGAGCATCTGGATCAGCTGGATCAAATACCGTGTGAGATTTGGGCATGACCCATCAGATTCATGAAGCGGTGAATAATTTCCAGGCAAAGGACCAATCGACTATGCTCGAGATGTCAGGTACCATTGTTGACCAGACCCTTAGTATTTTGATAGATCTAGGTGCTACTGAAAGTTTTATTTCAGGTGCAACACTGCAAAGAATTAAGGTAAGGGTAGTCGAACATGACGAATTTAGATTTGTAGGAATGGCTTTGGGATCCAAACAAAATGTTGGAGGGAAGATTACGGGCTGTAGCCTTAACCTGGGGGAGTTTTTCACCAGTGCCAACCTATACGTCACGATATCAGGATCTTATGATGTTGTGATCGGTATGGAATGGTTGGAATCACATGATGTGACACTCAACTGTAAGATGAAATGATTGAGCTTGGTTGATGATGAGGGACATAGAGGCCTGATTGTATGTTAGAACCAGGGATTTTCTTTGAGGTTCATCTCTTCCTTGCAGCTACAAAAGAGCATGCACAAGGGATGTAAGCTTTATGATATCCTTGATTTAAATGAGAAGGGAGTAGCGAATGGTATAGAACACCTTCCGGTGGTGAGAGAGTTTACGGATGTCTTCCCTGAGGATTTACCCATGATGCTGCTGGAGAGGGAATTGGAATTTACCATAGACCTAAAATTGGGGACTGAACTGATAGCAAAAATGCCTTATCGGATGTCGACCCCAAATCTATAGAAGTTGAGAATGATATTGAAGGAGTTGTTGGACCTAGGACTTATATTTCCAAGTGTGTCACCATGGGATGCGCATGTTATTTTCATATGAAAGAAGGATGGGTCATGGAGACTCTGCATTGAATATCATTAATTGAAAAAGGAAACAATCAAGAATCAATACCTGTTTCCAAGGATTGATGATCTGTTCGATCAGATGAAAGGCGTGACGGTGTTTTCAAAGATCAAATTGAGATCAAGGTATCACCAGTTACGGATAAAGGAGGACGACATCCCTAAGACCTCCTTTAAGATGAGGTTTGGACATTAAGATTTTATGTTTTACCTTTTGGACTGAAAAATGCCCCTAGAGTATTTATGAGTTTGATGAACGGGGTGTTCTGCGAATACTTGGACAATTTTGTCCAAGTATTCATTGATGATATTTTAATTTACTCTTGGACAATGGAGGATCATGACGAGCACTTGCACTTGGTACTATAGTGTCTACGAGAGAACAAATTGTATGGGAAATTTTCTAAATGCTCATTTTATCAATCGAAGATCCACTACTTAGGGCATGTCATCTTTGATGAAGGTATCTCTGTGAATACAATAAAGGTCGAGGCTATTATGGAATGGCCTGCACCGAAAAATGTCCCCGAAGTGCGTAGCTTCATGGGTTTAGCAGGATACTATCGACGATTTGTCAAGGGTTTTTCAAAGATAGCAAATCCGATCAAAGAATTGTAGAAGAAGAGAAAGAAGTTATTTTGGACCAATAAATGCATGGAGGCATTCTGAAATATCAAAGAGATGTTGATGACAACACCAATATTAAAGGTCCCTGACATGGATGCGAAATTATTGGTATGCACTGACGCATCAAAGGAAGGCTTAGGTAGAGTCTTGATGCAAGAGGGTCGAGTGATCGCTTACATCTTGAGAAAGTTGATAAGACAAGAGGAGAACTATGCGACGGACGATTTGGAGTTGTTAGCCATTGTTTATTCCTTGAGAGTTTGGAGACACTACCTTATTGGATGAAAATTTGAACTAAAAATGGACCATTATGGTTTACAACACATCTTTACGCAAAGAGAATTGAACGCGCAACAACGACATTGGTTGGAACTACTTAGCGAGTATGATTTTGATATTAATTACATAAAGGGAACAATGAACAAAGTGTTTAATGTGTTGAGCCAGATACCATGCATATTTTTGGGTATGCCTCTTCAGACGAATCTACGTGAAAATGTTCTAACTTTACAATGTGATGATGACTAGTACACAGAGATCAAGGATTTTATTAGACAAAACAAAATGATGGTACCAGAATTTGAGGGATTTATTGTGGAAAATGACAGATTATTAATATTTAAAGGTCAAATTTACATACCACCCAATGATGATTTGAGAAGTTTGATCCTAAACGAAGCTCATAGAGCAGTGTACATGGCTCATCCTAGACTCACAAAGATGAGGGAAGGCCTTAAACCCTTATTCTTCTGGAAAGGAATGAAGGAAAACATAGTCAAATACGTGGCAAGATGTCTAGAATGTCAGCAGGTGAAGGATGAAAATAGACATTCAGTAGGATTACTAAAACCACATTCTATTCCAAAATCAAAATGGGAGGTTATTTCAATGGATTTCATTGTTGGATTTCCACTAACGGCAAGGAGACACGACTCAATTTTTGTAGTAGTGACGCTCTGATGAAGAGTGCTCATTTTATTCATGCATGTACGACGTATCATGAACCTAACATAGCTAGAGTTTTCATCAGAGATATTATGAAGATGCATGGCATGCCTAAGAGGATAATATCATATAGAGGATCGGTGTTTACTGGACGATTTTGGACTAGTATCCAAGAGGCCTTGGGAACCCAACTTAAATTTAGTACCATGTGTCACTCAGAGACAAATGGGTAGACCAAAATAACAAACCAAATCTTGGAGGATATGTTGCGTATGTACATTAAGAAACAACAAAAGAATTGGGAAGATATGTTTCCACTGGTAGAATTTTCATATAACAACAACTATCAAAGCACAATAAGATGGCACCTTTTGAGTTTCTTTACAGGTGACTGCGTCAGACGCCTTTGAGTTGGGATCGGCTTGAGGATAGGGTCCTGGTGGAACTGGAAGTGATCCACTAAATGGAATATCAAATCCAAATAATAATACCAAGGATCAAGGAAGCCTAGGATCGACAAAATATTTATGTTGATGCACATCGTGTCATTCATAGTTATGAAGTTGGCAATCAAGTCTTTTTGCGGGTGAAACCACATAATATTTCGATCAAGTTTATAAATGGTTCTAAAATATGTCCTAGGTTTGTGGGACCTTTCGATATTGTGGAAAATAAGGGGACCGTGGCCTATCGACTAACCTTGCCTGATTTTTTGAGGTGTATGAATGATTTTTTCACGTTTCTGTTTTGAGACATTATGTTAGTGATCCTACACACATTATTGACATGAGTTCCTTTCATGTATTAGATGAGGGTACGCTCATGGGGGAGGCAATCCGCATCCTGGACCATCTCATTCGGCAACTACAATGTCAAATAGTAGATCAGGTCAAGGTCCAGTGGAACAACTATAGTCTGCACTCGGCGACCTGGGAGGACACATATGATATGCGTCAACAATTTCCATTTTTGTTTGATATATAGACCTATAATATTCTCATACACATTATTTCTTCACTTCCATACTATGAAACTTTAGGACAATGTTTAAAACAAGAGGGTAACATCCTTCTCTTGCGTACACTGAGAGAAATTATTGTTTGAGGACACTTGTGTGCAAGTGATCTGGGTCATTATAATATTGGTTATTTTGATTATTATTATGAGATATTGTGGATTGGATGATATGTTATTTTGTTGTATTTACATAAACAACTGCTATTGACTGGGTTCTCCTGAGTGTGTAGGACTTTGGACATTAAGGATACAAAGACATCGATGAAACCCCTTGGAATTTGGATCGAGTTAAGGAGTGGACTTTTAGGGTTTGGATGTTGTTGTTGTGACATATGTACATATGATTAGATGTTATGATGATTGATTATTATTTTTGACATGATTCGTTGATGGATGTAGGATGACGATAGCTTGTCGACTAGACTCACATTTGGAGTAGAACGGTCATGCACAACAACTAGAGACATTGAGGGAGAGATGTGGCAGCAGCCCTGCCACAGCCTACTAGCACTCCCGCCGTGGCTCAAACTATAGGTTAACAATTACCTAGTTCGAGAAACCCACGATGTCGTGAGGGAAGACCCTAACAGTCACTCACAATGATTCTAAGGGGTGCGCAATAAGGCAAGGTCCTTATTCCTTAGAGGCCCTTAGTCTCCCACAAGATCACCTAACGGAGTATTGACTCCAGGGGTTTGACATCTACCAAATTCAGTCAAGAGGAGAGTGGCACCCTTGAAGCACGTAGTCTGTACTAAAGTTCACATCACGATTTTTACAGGTAAGTGAATAAACCTAGTGCCTATAAAACTACGCCTCCTTAGGACCTAGTTAGCCTTAAAATGAATGATGTGATAAGTAAAGTTTAAAAACAAAATTTCCCTTAAAAATAAATGTCGCCCAACTTAGTAAAATTAAAACCTAGGTCTAAGTATAAATTGCGGATAAAGAAAAACTAAATAAACTTGTAACAAGAATGGGGGTAATAAATTCAAACTTTAATTATTAAAGTAAAAAACATTATAATGGAGGATTAGATCATTAAAAGGGTAAATGGTTGTTTTTATATACACTTGTTAATTTGATTTTTGTTAAAAAGGAAAAAGGGGGAAAATTAAAAGAAAAGGAAACTTAAAGGAAAAAGGGGAAACTTAAAAGAAAAGGAAACTTAAAGGAAAAACGGAAAACTTAAAGAAAAAGTTGAATGTCTAACTTAGTAAGGAATCTATCCCTTAGAACTTTCTATTTATGAACTCAACTAGGAATTAAGGCATAAGTCATTTAAGAATTTTAAGGGAATATTGGGACACCAAGGAGCATTTTTAGGAATGATTTTGGTGGGTGAGGGAAATAGGAATATTTAATTAATTAATAAATTGATTTTATGGTGCAACTAGGGGATCATGCAACATGTGTACGGGGGAGGTTTTTTGAAATTAATTAAATAAAAAGGGAATCTAATGAGGTTTTTGGGAAACTAATGACTAAGAAAACTCTATATAAATCATGGCGGAGGAGGAGTGTGGATCACATCTGGTTTGCGTAACGTTACGCCGCTAAATTTTATCTTGACTGAACTTTCTCTTGTGGGAGTTGGGATACCCAGCTCGAGTAACAAGGGGTAGCTCGACCTTGCGAGGTGAGATGGGTGCTATCATTCTTTGGTATTGTGTGTGTGGCCCCTTTGTGGCTCGGGGGGCTCATGGGGAAGAAGAGAACCCCTAGCGTTGGTTGGGAGGTACCGGTGAGGCCACATCAATTGGAAAGCGGGAGCTAGATAGAGCATGCGTGAGACAACAAATTCAGAGCATTCTCATTTGGCTAAGTTATGCCTGTTAAAGTTGTTACTTGCAATGAATTTAATTTACACTTGTTTAATTTATTGTACTCAGATGAAGATTTCACTTCCATGATCTTTCCTTGCACATATATTTCTACGATAATTGTAATCCCCTTGTTGCTTGATTCATTCAGTAAGAACCCTTGCTATCCACAATATCCTTTATTTCCGAGTTACTGTCTATTTGTACGTGGCCAGAATGAGCTCCAGATTAAAAACCTTTCCTACGCTCTTGTATCTCCTACCTGCATTTTCTTTATTCCTTGACTGTGCTTTTATTTCATTATTGTCTTCTCCATGGAGAAGATCTGGATGCATATTTGTGTTTTTATCCTCTATTCCTTGATCCTTTAAGTTATTATAATGTGTTTCAGTTCTGATACTTTTGTGATTGGTGTTATGATAAGGTGGTTCTTTTGGATTCATCGCATCGGTTTACTATGTGTTCTTAGTATGTGCCTGAGCAATCAGCCAGGAGTCGAATCAACTATCTTTCACTCTGGTGTTAAAGATTTAGATTCAAATGCCTTGATTCCATGAGAATGGATAATAAGTGTAGGATCATTCCTCTACCCATCCTTTATTTGCATTGTGTTTCTCTGATTTTTCCCTTGAGTGGTAATATAGACAACCTCTCTTTTTACTTGAGTTTTCACCATGCGTTTAGACCTTGTTTTAACCCTCACTTTACCCATTGTTTCCACTTCATTTCTCTATGTTTCCAATTCATTTCTCCACGTTTCCAGATCTCTGATGACTGTGTGATGACTACGTGATGACTGGATGGGTAGTACTTGGAGTGCACAATGCGCATGCACTATCATTGTTAGATGAGATCTTTATTGTTATTTACATAACATTCTAGTTATGGATTTTTATTGTTCTTCAGTTATGGATCTTTATTGTTATTTACACAACATTCTAGCTATGGATTTGTATTGTTCTTTAGTTATGGATCTTTATTGTTATTTACACAATGATCTAGTTATGGATTTTTACTATTATTTACACATCGATTTAGTTATGGATTTACATAGTGATATTATTGTTACTACTGTGATTTGATTAGCATTGAATAGAATTTTATTTGATTAGATTTTGATCAACATTGATGTGATTATCGTTACTGCTGCAATTTTATCATTACCACTTCTTTCACCATGATATCGCTACTTACTAATTACCACTGCGATTTTACCATGATATCCATACTTACTACTTACCACTACGATTTTACCATGATATCCATACTTACTAATTACCATTATGATTTTACCATGATATCCATACCTACTACTTACCACTGCGATTTTAGCATTATTTTTACCACTGCGATTTTACCATGATATCCCTACTTACCACTACGATTTTAGCATGATTTTCAATGGATAACAAGGCAACTTGAATCCTTGCTAGTTGGTCCTTATGATCGATTTCTCATAAATGTATGAAAAGGGGTTGTCTGAAAAATCACTGCTATGAGCTATGAATTATGTATGATGATCATTGATATCCTTATGCCTTATGCATTGACTATTAGTTGTTGTATTCTTTATATTTTCTGCACAAAGGTTCAGTATGACAATCGTAGATATTAGTTATATAATCTATAAGAAAATTCATTGGTATCCTTATATGTGTTCTGTTGAAAACCGTGGTTATTCTTTTTATATTTTTATACTCGGTCTAAAAAGTCTGTAGTAAATATTCTTATATATTCAAATTTATAAATAAACATAAATACAAAAACTTCTTGAAAAGGATACGACATTAACGCCTAGAACATCCAACCATTACTTCCAGAATAAAACCTTGAGAACGTTGCCTTGTTGTAACTGTCCCTTCAATTTTTCCCAAGCTTTGACAACATTGAGTGTTAGAGAAATGATTTTTTCTTTGCAGCCTTTGACGACGCTAAGTTTACCTAAGGACTGGAAGGAATTCTTTAATTTTTTTTATTTAATAGTTTATTTATAGCCACGATGCTGGTTGTATTTATGCAGGAGAATTTCACCTTGCCTATGGCGGTTTCCGTTTGGATTCAGTTGTAACAGATTATTCATTGCATGATCTGGCGCAGTGTTGACAACAATGATTACACAACCATCAACCTATTCAAGTTGTCATTATCAGTCTTCTAACTTCTGCATCAATAATTTTTTTTTTTTTATATACCAATTGTTTATAGATCATCCCTTGACCTTCACAACATTAAATAATTTGTTTTTATATAGTAATTGTTTATTTATCAGTCTTATATATCAGTTTTTAACTTTTCCACAATAGATTAAATGCTCAAATGGTAATAACTGCAATGAAAATGGATTAGTTGCTTAATTGAAATGGTATTAGATCAATTGATTAATTGAAATGGTAATAATTCCCTCATTTGCACTTAGTCATAATGGTTTAACGACTAATGGTTATGGTTTATTTTTGTAATAGTTTAATGGCTTGCGCAAGATTTTGGTTGAGGGTTTAATAGTTTTATTGGCTAAGTTTTTTTATAGTTAAACAATCAATTGGCTACCATGCACCTTGTGCCTTAGTTTAATTGTAAATGGTGGTTGGTCATGGTTGTTACACCACATATGATTGCCTTTTAGGAACACAAGAAATCCTTCGGTTAGTTACGTAATTTAAATTCGAATGATGCCACCTTCTATCTTGTTGACTTGTGATTGTGTGCTTGGGTATAATACTCATGTATTTATTGATAGATAATCCAGTCTCCTCGCACATGGGATTTTTCTTGGTTTAAAGGTCTAGATATGTTTTATTGTTCCATGGTTACTGTCACGCTTATCGCCTTGTGACATCCCAATTCCTGATGAGGGAATCATTGCACGCCTGATTGACAATCCGATTGATAACCTGGCCAGATTCTTGTGCTTCCTGATGTGGAATATTGTTCGTTGTTTTCTATTGCCTGAATTGCATAAGTGGTGTTCATCATCAAGTCATGTTGATTAATTGTTGTCGTTGTTACTTTCCTTCTCAAAAAAAAATAAAAAAATACTTGCACTTGCTTTGCGTCGCATGCAGTCGTAACGCCTAAGGGTTTGTTACACTATCACTGAGTTTCCCTCTTTAATCCTTAGTTTATACATCTTCTTCCATGTGAAAAAATTGTTTACTAGGGAATTAGATTGATACAAAGTCCCAAACTTATCCCATAATTCCTTGGATGTAGCTTCCCTGACACATTCAACAATATTGAATTTGAGAGACACAACCAGATCATGCTCTTCGCCTTCCGATCCAACTCTTTCCAGTCTTCTACAAACATTGTTGTAGGTGAAGTGCCTAGATCTAGAGTGATCCACTGATATAAATTTCCACCAATAGATATCCCATCTTGAGCTTCCACAACTCAAAACTTTTCCCATTAAATTTGTTTATCTCTATTTTCAAACAACTTGTCATTTCTTTACACCTTAAGAATCAATACCGCATATCTCCCACTATAATAAGGATTATCACAGACCTGAGCCAAACCCTTATCCATAAAGGAATCCCCCTGAAGCCAATAATTTCTTTGATACCGAATTTATATTTTAACCTTCTACAATTAATTACTACAAATAGATTCCTAACAAAACATAAAACATTCAATGGCTCACACACACATTACACAAATATTTTTACCCTGGAAACCCAAACCGAGAAAACCAACAACTTGTTTATAGCTACACCTATGATATTGTATTAATCATATTCATTGTTTACAATAAAATATACATAAAGGATCTCACGACATCAAAACCCCTAATCAATTGAGCCAGATTAGTCAAAAACCATAATTCCTTAACAAGAATTTGAAAACCATCAACAAAAACCATGTGCCGAAAGACCACCAAGATGGACTAAAAAATGTTTCTCAAGTGCTCCCACCCATGAACCACCACAACCATCCCATATCAGTGTACAATGCATGGGATCAATTTTGCAAAGAATATAACACATACCCAATAGAAATCACTAATGCCTTATGTGTTTTGGGTAGTTGGTGATGGTGGGATTATTTTTTGAACTGTTAGTGCATATGTTAAAGAGTTTCTTATCAAAATGATAAAGTTCTTAGTGATTAACAATTAAAAATGGTAAGAAGTGTATTAGTGTATGTTTTGGGTCATAATTTATTAAGTGTTTACATTAAAAAATGAAAAATGGTCATAGATAAGTACTTAGTAGTGAAATGAGGAAGAATATTAGAATATACTTCGCATGGTTTTTCATTTGCTATTTTTCAAAAGACTATAGTATTTTTATTGGGAAAAAATGTTGTTGTAGTACTCTCATTGCAAGAAGAGTATGGAGTGCATGATCAATTGTACACAACACCCTATAGTCATATGTCCTAGTTTCTACATGGGCTTATATTTTGGGTGTATGATTATTACCAAGGAGTAATGGTAACCTTGGTGATGTTGTAAATAATTTGGAATCCTTTTTGTACTTGAGTTTAAATTATGTAAATGGGAATAAGTTTATAAATCCTAGTTATAGGAAAATTATATTCCTCACATTATTTGTAAGCTCTAAAAGATAGCACTAGATTAATAACTACTATGTATTAATTTGTATTGGCCATAAACTAACGAAAGTAGAGATTTAATGCAAGATATACATATATTGTATACCTGAGTACAATATATCTATGTTTATAAATTTCAACTCAATAATGAATTTTAGGCTCATAAGAATCTCTTGAGGTATTTTGACCTTGAATTTTTTGAACTAGAGAAGCAAATTGAATATTTTACATCAATTTGGCATGTTTGGAAGGAAAAGGAAAAAAAAATGTTTCTCAAATTATTTATTTTCTCTATGGTTCATGCTGGTGAAAGAATAACTCTCAAATTATATATATTGTGAGTATATATTATGTTTATATCTTGTGTATATTACTATAAAAGACTAGTTAAATATACTCTTGTTAAGGGGTTCTATTAGAGTATAATGCATTCATTTAGATGCTCCAAAAATCATAGTTTCCTTCCCTAATATAACAGATTTGAGGATGAGTAAGGTTGATGCCACTATTGTTTGTGGCCATCAATCCTTCATTTTTGAGGAAGTGACTCTCTTAAAATATAGGCCTCTTATGAATTTTCTTGACCAACTAAATGATTTTATCTATAAATGAACATGTGCACAAAAAATTCTATATTTTTTTATTCACCAAAGATACTTATATGTTCATAAATGAAATTCATCTATTTTTTATTTACATAATAGATAAACAACTCTCCATACACCTTATGAGATGAAAATTATCCTTTTGCATAATTTCATTATCATCTACAATAGATTTATCTTCATAATAAATACAAAAATTAAATTATATTTTCTTCTAAACATTGCATCTACCTATTACATGATCTCATAGATCATGTTTCCCGATCACATGTGTGTTCAATATTACAATAATTATGAATTATGTTTTCCAACATTCTTAGATGATCTAGAAGCCCCTCGGTTGTCATTATGTGAACATTAAGCACCATGAAGTAAGCAAATGATTGGATTATTGCCTTTTCATCATTTCCATTCGATGGGTGTCCAATGGACCCAATGAAAAGGTAGGAAGCTAACCATTTTCTTATTTCATGGTGCATAGAAATATCCCTTTGTGAATGCTCGATTAAAATTTTTAATCCCACGCTTATGGATTTGGAGTAGGATTTAATTATGTCGAGTGGCATTCACCTATTGAAAACTTCTAGAATTAATCTCCTTTTAATCACAATTAGGTATGGTATGAATATGATTTAATATACATCAAATATTCTTCATCGTCCTCATAAATCAATGGATAAAATTTGATTGATTAACTTCCTTCCATTTCAAAATAAGGTTGTTAATCATTCTTGTGGGTTATTAACATTGATTAGATTGATAATGGCCATTCAGGTTATTAATGTATAACGAACCCAAACGTTACAACTCCAAGTGAAATGAAAAGTGAAAATGTGTTTTTTTTTTGTTTTTAGGCAAGAAGGCAATGATAACAACCGTTGAACCACACAACTAGACAACGAACACAATGACCATAGAACATGAAACATACAACAACAACTTGACACATTAACACATCGAGAAACTGGGAAAAACATGCATAAATCAATAGAAAGAAACGACTTCCCACCCAACACACAACACGACGATGCCTACAAGCTAAGGAAAACATCCACCATCCCAATTCAATGGTCTCTACGACCACTAACTAGAACCTCTATGGTGCACAAACCAAATGCATGAAGGCGTTACAACCCAAGCACCAACAAAAACCTAACAACAAACAACTACACCTACCATGGGAAGGACAGACTCCAGTCAAGACATCATTTGCCCCTATCCAATAGGGCACACCATGATCCCCTCATCAAGAATCATGTCATCCCCAGATGATAGGGGTGACAATAACCCTGGCGCAAACATATTCTATCTGGACCATAGACTCAAGATAAATCCATGTGCTAGGAGACCGAAATATCTGACAAGAAGACGATACCCACACACCCCAACAATGGGTCGACAAGACACAAGAGGACTACACTCAAAAGGAAAAGCGCAAGCTATTACCCAACTCCACCAAAAACCCAACCATTAATTGATAAGAAAGATGTCTAAGTGCGAAGGTTGAACTGTTACCAAGATACTAAGGTCATAAAAGTTATCATAATGTGAACTAAGATAGACACTTAACCAAATCAAATACGCTTATCAAGAATTATAAATTGTCCAATAAAATAAGTGAACTACTTAACATTTTAAAGGTGTTCCACACTGCTTATAAAATAATTGACATTGTTTCCGAAATAGGTCTAATCCTTAAAGAGATCGATATCTATAATTAATGCCACTTCAATTCTATTTGCTTCTATTCGCTGTTATTTTGTTGTCTATAAATAAGTGCCATTTCAATGCTAAATTTAATGTTATTTTAATGATGTTTGTGGTTATGAATAAAATGTCATGTCGTAGCTATTCAATGCAAATTTGATGCTATTATGTTTCTTATAAAATAATTTTCATAAAAATGCTAAACAAACTATTTTGTGGTCTATCCAATACTACGTTTCAAATCGTAGACGTATCACGTTGTCTATTAACAAGATAATTGAAAATTTAGTAATCCTCTGGGGCTAGTAATTCGTTTTGTTGTATATAATTACAAGGGAACATGGTCAACCACCCCATGCTGTCTAAAAAGGCAAGAAGTTGTAGTGTAAAGTAAATACAAATTTACCATTACTGTAAAAACTATTGTGTAAATTATACATTGGTTGTCAAATTAAAATATATATACTACTGCTCTCTATAGAACATATGGTAAGGCTGTCTATTGATAAATATATCCATTAAACTATCAATGTATCGCCGATCATTTTGCCAAGGTTAACAAGTATAAAAATAATTTAGCAACAAGTTAAACTATAATCTTTGTCATGAAGGTTATTGGATTGATTCGTTGTTGTTGACTAAAAGTGGTAATTATTCGTTGTAAGGAATGGCAAAGTAATTTGCTTAAATTAATTGAAATCGCTATTATATAGCCTCAAAGGGGTCACTGAAAATTTTACTATCAGTCGTAGTCATAAATAAATAATACTTCCTATTAGATAAAGACTTTAAAAGATCATTGTCATTCACCCTCTGTTCTTGCATTGAACCTGTTGTCAACGCTTCTTGTCAACATGTGTGATAATGTTGTGTAAAGGTAAAATGTGAGGTATAGTCTTTCTGTTAAAGTTACACCAGGTAATAACCATTAGTTGTCCAATTAAGTAAAAGCAAGGAGGATGAAGTCAACACAACCATAAATTTTCTTCAAATTTACTGTCTACTAACGATTTTGTTGTCTAAGAAAAATAAATTCTGTTGTCTATCAAAATATAATAACTTAGATGTCTCTCATATTACTTCCACATTCACAGAGTATGTTTTAGTTGTTGTCAATAAAATATCAATTTCGTAGTCACACTTACATGTAAAGATTTGTTGTCAATAATTATTATGTCCGTCGAGTTTAATATGTTATTCAATTGTTGTTATGCAACCAGGAAATGAGTGTGAGATCGCCAAGTTAATTAGGATAATGTTGTGAAGGATATGATTCATGTCTCAATTCTAACAACATGACATTATTATCATTGTCTTTGGTTATGCATTGTACAGGAAAAATGTTGTCCAAATAGCAATCACAGGCTAGATAAAAATATAAAAATGCTGAGAAGAAGTGTGGTTGAATTTGTGGAAAGTCATGGTTGGAATAATGTCAATGGATGACCATAAAAAGGGTAAATCATTGTGTAATAACAACTGAAATTCGCAAGTAAATCAACTGCCAATCCATCAAGCAAAATGCCTAAATAAAAAAAAAAATCACTGTGTAAATAAAATTTCCGTCGTAATCAATCAAGGGTAGATTCGTTGTGGTTTATGTGCTAAAACTCAAGATAAAAATCATCCTCCAAAGTAATAAATCAAATGGTTAAAAGGAATACTAGATGTATATAAAAAAACACAATAAATTCTCCAAAAAAGTATCAAACGCAGAGATGAATGTAGAGGGTCATAAGCAGATTATTGAGGGAAGAAAAAAAAAAACCATAGAGTTAATAATCGCAACAAGGTGCAATACAATCACTCAACCAGGAATGACCAACAAGGGTAGAAAGCGGGGCAAAACATCCTTTTCTCATCATCCATGCACAAAAAAGAAGGGCATTAGGATGTATAGGTCTATTAGCACCGAAGTGACAATCGTCGATCCGGCTCCAGGACGACTTCTCAAGTGTGGACTGATGAACTAGGGATGAGGATGAAGTAAAAAACACAACTCTTCACAAAAAATCAGTAAAACTAATAGGACAATCACAGCATTCAGGGGTCGAATTACAAGGGAATAAAGTCAAGCATCAAGCTTAAGGCTATGGGGAATTTAAGTTCTTGATTAATCTACTCAGTCAAACACCTTCTTTACACAGTTAAAAAATACATAAATGAAAGCATAAGGTCAATAGTAACCTACCATGCAGAATAAAAGCATGCATATCGTATCCCAAGGTGACATATCCATGTCATTGTCCCGCACACTCTGTGTCGCTCCCTCTTGTCGACCGATGAGACTTCACCAGTACCTCCCATCCAAAGCTAGGGGTACTCTTCTTCCTCCTTAGCCCCTCGAGCCGCAAAGGGGCCACACACACTAATCCAAATCATAGCTAGCTCCCAACGCACCTCACAAGGCCGAACTACCACTCCTCACCAAGCTGGGTAGCCCACCCCCCACAAGATAAGTCAGTCAAGTATAAAATTCTGTAGCATAACATTACACATAAAAGAAGAGATCCATCCTCCTCCTCCTCCCTCCTTTATATAGAGTTTTTAAGTCATTTATCTCCCAATTTCTCATTTAATTTAATGTTCAATAATTTAATTCAAAAAATTCCTCCCCATACATGCGTCACCCATCCCCTTTGTTGCACAAAAAATTAAATTCATTAATTATTTAATTACTCCTATTTCCCTCACCCACCTAAAAACATTCCTAGAATCACTCCTAGGTGTCGCCATATTCCCTTACACATTTTAATGACTTACCCCCTTTTACCAATTTACTAGTTGATTTCAATTTAGAAAGTTCTTAAAGGCAATATTCCTTGCTAAGTTAGTCATTCTTATTTTTCCTTATGTTTCCCTTTCTCTTTATGTTTCCCCCTTTTCCCCTTAGTTTCCTAATTCTTTTAAATTTCCCTCTTTCCCTTTTTATCTAAAACTCAAAATAACAAGTGTAGACTTTACCTCTTTTTCCCCTTTTTCTTTTTAGTTAAAATTTTGAATTAGTGCATGTAACAAACAATCAATTTTCTTTTAAAATTTTAAGCCCTCAAAGTAATTTGATTTTTTTCATTTTCTTTTTGTAAGTTAATTGAATTGCTTACCCCCTTCTCGTCACATTTTTAATGATGATTATCGTTATTATACATACATACATACATACATACATACATACATACATACATACATACATACATACATACATACATACATACATACATACATGCACATACATACATACATACATACATACATACATACATACATACATACATACATATATATATATATATATATATATATATATATATATATATATATATATATATATATATATATATATTACCTAAGTATCATAGACCTAGGTTTCATTTTCCCTGGGTTGGCTGACCACAAGTATCACTTAGACCTAAATTTCATTTTCCTAGGTTGGCGACATTTTATTAGGGAAATTGATTTTAAATCTTTCTTATCACATTAGTCGTTCTAATGCCATCTAGGTTTAATAACTTATTAGTTAAAAACATGATGTGACCTTCAGTATGCACTAGGTGCTCCAAGGGTGCCACTCACCTCATTCTATTTTTCTTGCACGACGTACCCTTTAGGATGCACTACATGCTCCAAGGCGGCCACTCACCTCTTGACTGACTTGGTAAAAATCATAATTCTCTGGAGTTAATACTCCATCAGGTGATCTTGTGGGAGACTAAGGGCCTCTAAGGAATAATTCCCCTACCTTATTTCACACCCGTTAGAATCATCGTGAGTGATTGTCGCAGTCAGCCCTCATGACAACGTGGGTCTTCTCAAACTAGGTAGTCATTAACCTACAGTTCGAAGAACTACAAGAGTGCTAGTTGGATGTGGCAGGGTTGTTGTCCACACCTCTCCCCCAACATATCTAGTAGTCATGTGTGACCCCTATACTCCACATGTGAATCTGGTCGGCAAGCTATTGTCAACTTGTATCCTCAACAAATCATGTCAGAAATAAATTCCATAATCATAACATCTAATCAGATGAACACAGGTCACATATACAAAAATGAAACCTCAATAGTCCACTCCCTGACTCGGTCCAGACTCCAAGGGTCTCCTCGATGCCTCTGCATCCTCGAGTTCAAGAATCATGCACACTCAAGAGAACCAAGTCAATAGCACCTGTCTATGTCAATACAGTAAAATAACATGTCATCATATCCATAATGCCTCATAATCATAATCAAATGCCTAATAGTATAATAATCCGGATCACTTGCAAGCAAGTGTCCTCAAAGAATAAGTTCGCTCAGTGTGCACAAGAGAGGGATGTTACATACACCCCCACTTGGTCTAAACTTCATCCCAAAGTTTCACAGTATATAAGTGCCAAAATAATGTGTATCACAGTGTCATAAGTCTATTTATCAAACAAAAATGGAAACTACTGGTGCATATCATATGTGTTCTCCCAGGTCACCGAGTGTAGACTATAGTTGTCCCACTGGAACTTGACCTGATCTATTGTTCAACGTCCTAGATGTCAAGTGCGATGATCCAAGATGCAGATTGACTTAGCCATGAGCGCCCCCTCATCGGATACCTTCAAGGAACTCATGTCAATAACATTTGTAGGATCAATAATATAATGTTTCAAAATAGATACATGAAAAACATCATGCATATGCCTCAAAGAATCAAGAAAGGCTAGTCTATAGGTCATGAGACCCTTCCTCTCCACAATATCGAAAGGTCCCATGAACCTAGGAGAGATTTTATCTCCCTTTCCAAACTTGATCGAACTCTTATGCGGTTTTACCCATAAGAAGACTCAGTCGCCAACTTCATAACTATGGTCTACACAATGCGTATCGACATAATTCTTCTCTCGATATTACGCTTCTTTGATCCTTTATCTTATTGTTTGCATTTGATATTCCATTTCTTGGATCGCTTCTAGTCCCACTAGGACCCTATCCTCAATCCGATCCCAACTCAAAGGTGTCCAACATGGTCACCCATAAAGGAAATCGAAAGGTGCCATTTTAATGGTGCTTTGGTAACTGTTGTTATAAGCGAATTCTACCAATGGAAAGAATTCTTACCAACGCTTTTGTTGGTCCATTACGTACATGCACAAAATGTCTTACAAGATTTGGTTTGTTCATTCAGTCTTCCCATCAGTCTCCAGGTGATACACAGTACTAAATTTAAGTTGGGTCCCCAAGGCCTCTTGGAAACTAATCCAAAATCGTCTAGTAAACATTGATCCTTGATCAGATATAATCCTCTTAGGTACACTATGTAGCCTCATAATCTCACTGATGAAAAATCTAGCTATGTCAGGTGCCTGATACGTTGTATGCATAGGAATTAAATGAGCACTCTTCAATAGAGTGTCGACTACCACAAAAATTGAGTCGTGTCTCCTTGTCGTTAGTGGAAATCCAACAATGAAATCCATCGAAATAAACTCCAATTTCGATTCTGGAATAGTGTGTGGTTGTAGTAATCCTGCTAGATGTATATTTTCATCCTTTACCTGCTAACATTCTATACCTTTGGCCACGTAGTTAACTATGTCTGCCTTCATTCCCTTCCATAAGAATAAGGGTTTAAGGTCCTCCCTCATATTCATGATTCCTAGGTGAGTCATGTACACTGCTCTATGAGCCTCGTTTAGGATCAAAATCCTCAACTCGTTGTTCGGTGGTACGTAAATCCGATTTTTAAACCTCAATAGTACATCGTCATCAAATGTAGATCCTTCAAATCTTGGTACCATCATTGTGTTTTCTTCAATAAAATCCTTGACCTCTTTGTACCAATCATCATTACGCTGTAAAGTTATAATCCTTTCACGTAGATTATTTTGAAGTGGAAACACCGAAAATATGTGAGGTCTTTGACTCAATCCATCTGCCACTCAGTTCACTGTTCCTTTTATATAAGAAATCTCAAAATCGTACTTGCTAAGCAATTTCTACCAATGTCGTTGTCTCGCGTTCAGGTCGTTTTTCGTAAAGATGTGTTGTAGTCCATAGTGGTCCATTTTTAGTTTGAATTATCATCCAATAAGGTAGTGTCTCCAAACTCTCAAGGAATAAACAATGGATAACAACTCTGAATCGTGCATCACATAGTTCTCCTCGTGCCTTCTCAACTTCCTCGATATGTAAGCGATCACTCAAATGTCTTGCATCAAGACTCTACCTAAACCTTCCTTGGATGTGTCAGTGCATACCAAGAAGTCTGCGTCCATGTCAGGGACCTTAGAATTGGTGTTGTGGTAAACAACTCCTTGAGCCTCCTAAATGCATCCACGCATTTCTCGGTCCAAAAAAAGTTCTTGTTCTTCTTCTGCAATTCTATAATTGTATTTGCTATCTTTAAAAAACCCTCCATGAACCGTCAACAGTATCCTTCTAAACTCAAGAAGCTACACACTTCAGGGACATTCGTCAGCATAGGCCATTCCATAATAGCTTCTACCTTTGTTGGATCCATGATGATACCTTTGTCGGAGATGACATGCCCTAAGTAGTGGATCTTTTATTGATAAAACGATCACTTAGATGATTTCCCATACAATTTGTTCTCTCGCACACACTGTAGTACCAAGTGCAAGTGATCGTCATGCTCTTCCAATGTCTGAGAGTAAATCAAAATATCCTCAATGAACACTTGGACTAACGTGTCCAAGTATTCATGAAACACCCCATTCATCAAAGTCATAAGTACCCCAGGGGTGTTTATCAGTACAAATGGTAAAATAGTAAAATCGTAATGTACAAACCATGTCTTAAAGGCGGTCTTAGGGATGTTATCCTCCTTGATATGTAAATGGTGATACCCTAATCTCAAATCAATTTTTGAAAACTCTATCATGCCTTTCATCTGATCAAATAGATCATCAATCCTTGGCAATGGATATTGATTCTTGATCGTTGCCTTGTTCAATTTATGATAGTCAATGCAGAGTCTCCACGACCCATCCTTCTTTCGTATGAAGATAACAGGTGCACCCCATGGTGACACTCTTTGGCATATAAGTCCTAGGTCCAAAAACAACTTCAACTTCATTTTCAAGTCTTGTAACTCCAGGGTCGACATCCAATAAGGCGTTCTTGCTATCGGTTCAGTCCCCGGTTTTAGGTCTATGGTAAATTCCAACTCTCTCTCTAGTGGCATACCAAGTAACTCCTTAGGGAAGACGTCTGGAAACTCTCTTACCACCGGAAGGTGTTCTATACCTTCTACTACTCCCTTCTCACTTAACGCAAGGATTGAATAAAGCTTACATCCCTTGCGCATTTTCTTCCTTCGCTGCAAAGAAGAGATGAACCTTAGGGATACTCTCTAGTTCCTAACTACAATCACACATCTTAGTCCCTCATCATCAACCACGCTCAATCATTTCATCTTATAGTTGATTATCATCTCATGTGATTCCAAACAATCCATGTTGATCACGACGTCCTAATGTCCTAAGATCATGACGTACAGGTTGGCCCTGGTGACAAACTCTCCCAGGTTAAGGCTACAACTCGTAACCTTCCCTCCAACCTTTTGTTTGGCTCCCGAAGCCATTTCTACAAAGATAAAATCATCCTGTTCGACTGCCCTTACCTTAATTATTTTTAGCATGGCACCAGAAATAAAACTTTTGGTAGCACCTAGATCTATCAAAATGATAAGGGTCTAGTCAGCGATGGTACCTGACGTCTCGAGCATAGTCGATTGATGTTATGTCTAGCGGTTATTCACCGCTGCATGAATAGTGGGTCCGACTGATCCAGATGCTCCAGTCCTCTCCCGAAACTGTTCCTTGAACAATTCCCATGACACGTCTTCGATTGCCATGTTTAATTGTAGTAGGAGCTTCTTCCACCATAGAAGAGTGCTCCCCTTTAGTTGAAAGACCACCATCCTGACCTTCATGTTGGAGGTAGTTGTGAAGTGAAAAGCACATCACCATATTATCCAACCATGCCTTGACGGTTGAGCCATCCACGACACTTGTGGACTTGAGAACTTATCCCTCTTGAGTTCTTGGTGAAAGCTAATGGTACTGGCTGGGGCACGTTGTGGACCCTCAGGGGTACAAGCACCCTGGCTTCATCTCTATAAAGATAGTGGATTGAGGCCTATGACATTCCTTGAAAGGACCTTGTCATACCATCATCATCCATTACAATAATCAGATCAAGCCCAAGAATTTTTCCTCTCCTTGGGGGTTAGAATTCAAGGGCATGGGCACTTATGGATGCATCACACCTCTTTCCACGACACCACGTTGTGAACCTCTGTGGAATCCTCTAATTGCGATCACCACATGGACATGTTAAAGTTTTTTACTAGAGCTAGGTTAATACCCAAGTGTTTACTGCAGTGGAAATAATTGTGATCCATAGTCGCAGGGTTGAACCCACTCTAATACAATATGTAACAACCCCATTGTTACGACTACATGCGACGTGAGGCAAAAACATTTATTTATTTATTTTGTTTTTAAGAAGGAAGAAAATCGATGAGAACACTTAAACAACACAACTTGACGATGAACACAATGCACGCAGATCAAGAAACAGACATCAACAACACAACATTATAGCACCTCATGCAACTGGACAAAACATGCATTAATCAATAGATCGATAAAAACGACTACCCTCCCGACACAAGGAAGACAACACATACAAGCTAAAGGACAACATCAACAACCTGACACATCGACTTGACGACCATTAACTAGCAACCTCTATGGTGTGCAAAACCAATCACATTAATGTGTTACAGAAACAAGTACCAACATCAATTACAACAAACAAATTCCCACATTGGGAAGCACAAGACTCTGTCCAGGTTGTCATTCACATCTATCCATCAGGGCGTGTAATGATCCCCTCATCAGGAATCATGTCGTCACAAGGTGATGGGTGTGAAAGTAACCATGGTGCAACATAACATATATAGACCTTTAACCCAAGCTATATCCCTCATGCTAGGATACCGAAACATCTGTCAATAATACATGAAGACTATACCCAAGCACCCAAGCAACAAGTCGACAAGATGCAAGGTGACAACACTCAAAACTAAATTGCACAACTAACCAAAGGATTTCTTGGTTCCTACAAGGCAACATGTGTGGTGAAACAACTATGACCAACCATCATTTTCAATTCGACATAAGTCACAAGGCGCATAGTAACCAATTAAATGTTAAATTATTATCATTTCAATTAATCAAGTAGTCTATTACCCAAGCAATTAAGCCATTAATCTATTACCATAGCAACATTTATTCTTTGTGGAAGAAGTTCAAGAGACTAATATGTAAGATGGATAAATGAACAATTGCTATAAAAAGAACAATTAATCTATTGTCTTCATAAGTCAAAGTCATATATATAAAACCATTGAAATATAAAAACAATTAATCTAAAAGTAGTAAGGATCACGACCATCATTGAACCATATCTTTTAAAAACTGAGTTTCCTATGTAACGATGATTCATTGTCTAGCAAAGATATCTAACTAATATACTATCTAATCAATTTCTATATAATAATAAGGTCATTGCCTGAAAATGAAATTGGTTTCCCACAATAATTAGTTGTTTATTAAATAGTATCGTTGTCTATTAAATATTTACGTGGGGTCTATTAAATATATGACACATAGTCTATCAAAATATTTTATTGATGTTGATTAAAAGTATTATAACACTGAATTTTAATACAGGATAGCACTGTGATACCACTCATTTAAAATCACTGTCAAAATATGTTATTGTTTCCAATTAAAAGTATTATATCGTTGTTTTTTTAATACAGGATAGCGATTTCATACCACTCAATTAAAATCGTTGTCATACAATGTATAAAATTTAAATTCTGTTGTCCATAAAATATAAAAATAGTTGTCCATATAATCGAATATATAAAATCATTGTCCATAAAATATACATAATCGAATACATGTTGTCCATAAATATATAAAATCATTGTGTCAAAATGGGTAATTTGCCCATAATTCATGGTGTAAAAAGGCTGTTAATATGCCCAAAATCGTGGATATAGAATGTGTAAATTGCCAAGAAAAAAAAACGTTGTTGAAGGTTTTGTAATGTGCCCAGAAAAATGTGGATGAATGTCATGTAAACATGGGTGAAATCATTGTCAAGGATCTGGGTAAATGGTTGTGTAAACATTTGCGGTAAAAGATTCATTGTATTAACAATTCTATGAAGACATCTATTTATTAACTATTGATAATTATAATGATAAATATGTTGACATAGCTGGGATACTGCGGGTAAAATGCCCATAAATCGTGGAGTAAATTTGGTGTAGTATACCCAGGAAATCATGGGGTAAATTCACAGTCAACACATATATTAAATTCATTATTATTACATATTAAATCACGATATTACTACATATTAAATTTACTATTACTGCATATTAAATTTACTATAGATTAAACTCGCTACTATATATTAACTATGACATATTAAATTAGTTACTACATATTGATCTAGTAGTCATCATATATTCAAATCACAGTCAATATATTAAAATGCAATCAATATATATGTAAGTCACAGTCAATATACCCAACCAAGCACTAGGATTTATCATTAAAATCATAGAGATTATACCAATACAATGTTGGGTAATCTGCCAATAAATCAGAGAGCTAAATGCCAAAAAATCGATCAGAGATGAATAAAACAAAAACAAATACTAATCGATCATAGATGAATTAACAAAAATGCAGAGACTAATTGATCAGATATGAATCGACAAAAATGCATAGAGACTCAATCAAAAGAAGGCGCAAGCATTAATCATCCAACAATGGATCAATAAAAAATGCACAGATACTCATCCACAAGAAGGTGCAAAGATTAGAGATTAATCAAAGAGAAAAATGCAGAGATAAGTAAGGGTTGGATATCTAGGAGAAATTTATCCTTCACTTAGTATCCATGCACATGACAGAAGGGCATTTGTATCTATATGTCTTTAAACATTGGAGTGATGACCGTCGATTCGACTCCTGGATGACTTCTCAGGAACGAACTAATAACTTAAGGGATAAGGGATGAAAGATAAAGAAAAAAAAAATCTTTGAAATAATCAATAAAAACAATTGCAGAGAATTCATTACAATCATAGTTTGGTTTCTCCAAGGGAGATCAATTCAAAATACAGCGAGCATAGGGGTGGGATGACTTTAATTTCTTGATCATAAAATGATTAAATAAAACATAATATTTAACACAGTAGAATTACAGTATTGAATGTGCAGGAACAATATTAAACTACCATTCAAAATTACACACATGTGTACCATATCCAATTGTGAAAGTTTTGAGTTGTTGTCTTGTACGCGCTCCGCCCAGGTCTTGCTTGCGACCGATGTGACCTCACCAATACCTCCCAACCAACTCTAGGGGTACTCTTCTTCCCCCTAAGCTCCTGAGTCGCAAAGGGGACACACACACAATACCAGAGTATTGCTAGTACCCAATTCACCTCACAAGATAGAGCTACCACTCGTTACCTAAGCTGGGTATCCCAACTCCCACAAGACAAGTTCAGTCAAGATAAAAATTCAACAACGTAACGTTATGAAAAAAGATTTGAGATCCATACTCCTCCTCCTTCATCCTTTTTATAGAGTTTTCAAGTAATTAGTTTCCCAAATTCTCACTAAATTCCTTTTTCATTTAATTAATTAGGAAAAACATCCCCCGTACACATGTCACTCGATCCCCTAGTTTCACTAGAAAATTAATTTTATTAATTAATCAATTATTCATATTTCCCTCATCCACCTAAAAGAATTCCTAAAAATATTCCTTGGTGTCCCAATATTCCCTTACAAATCATAAATGACTTATGCCTTACTTAATTACTATTTGAGTTCATAAATAGCAAGTTCCCAAGGCAAGATTCCTTACTAAGTTAGACATTCAACTTTTCCTTTACCTTTCCCCTTTTCTCTAGGCTTCCCCTTTTTCTTTAAGTTTCCTATTTCCTTTAATTTTCCCTCTTTTTCCTTTTTAACTAAAAATCAATTTAGCAAGAGTAGATAAAAAAACCATTTACCCTTTTTCTCATTTAATTAAAAATTAATTTATCAAGTGTAGATGAAACAACCATTTACCCTCCTTTATTTTTAACTAAAATTAAATTAGCAAAAATAGATTAAAAAAAACACCATTTCCCTTTTCAAATTTTAATCCTTCATTACAATTTTGACTTTAATAAATAAATTTAAATTTCTTACCCCCTTCATGTTACATGTTTATGTATTAATATTACTATTTAATTTTTTTTGGCCACATGTTCTTCTTAGACCTAGATTTTAATTTCACTAGGCTCGATCACATTTTTATTAGGGAAAATTATTTTTCTAAATATTACTTATCACGTCATTCATTTTAAGGTCAACTCAGTTTATTCACTTACCAGTTAAAATCATGACGTGCCCTTTAGGACACACTAAGTGCTCCAAGGGTTTCACTCGCCCCTTTCTATTTTCCTTGCGCGACGTGCACTTTAGGACGCACTAGGTGCTCCAAGGGGGCCACTCACCTCTTTTTGTTTTCCTTGCAAGATGTGCCCTTCAGGCTGCACTACAGGGTCCAAGGGTGCCACTCGCCTCTTGAATGACTTGGTAGAAATCAAACCCCTATAGTCAATACTTTGCCTGGTGATATTGTGGGAGACTAAGGGCCTCTAAGGAATAATGACCCTCCCTTATTATGCTCCCCTTAGAATCACCGTGAGTGACTACCACAATCGTCCCTCACAAAATCGTGGGTCTTCTTGATCTAGGTAATCGTTAACCTACAGTTTGAGCCACGACGAGAGTGCTAGTAGGATATGGCAAGGTTGTTGCCACACCTCTCCCTCAAAGTCTCTGGTTATCCTGCGTGACCCCACTACTCCACATGTGAGTTTGGTTGACAAACTATCATTAGCCTACATCCATCAACGAATCATGTCAGCAATAATAATCAATCATCATAACATCTAATCATAAGTACATATGTCACATCAATAATATTAAACCCAATAGTCCACTCCCTGACTCGATCCAGAGTCCAAGGGGTTTCATCGATGCCTCTGCATCCTTGAGGTCAAAAGTCCTGTACACTCGGGAGAACCCAGTCAATATCACCTGTCTATGTAATACAACCAAATAACATATCATCAATCCATAATATCTCATAATCATAATCAAGAGGCCAATAGTATAATAACCTAGATCACTTACACGCAAGTGTCCTCAAATAATAAGTTAGCTCAGTGCACGCAAGAGCGGGATGTTATAGTTTTCCTCTTTTGATATATTAGAAGAATCTGTGTATGACTCTAGATGAATGAAATGGGTGAGTGATAAAGAGAAAACCCCAAAATATCTTCCAAAAATTATCTCATTTATCAGATTTATTCATTAAGAACATAATCTTATTCATGGAAATAAAAGTGAATAAATATAATTGAAAGAGATTTGTATATATTTTTATTTTGATATATAGTTTTCCTTCCTTTTAAAATAATGTGAATCCAAAATCACTTATGAGTTTGCAATAAGAAAGGAAAAAAAAATGGGTAGGTCATGAAATAACTTTAGAGGATTGCATCATTAATATCAAATGAGTTTGTAAAGAACAATTTCTTCAAGAATCCATTGATACATCACCACATTGATTCATAAAAAAAACATGACACTTGAGTAGATATTTGTGGGAAACAACTAATAATAATATCCCAAATGTGACAAGTTCAACAATGTTTGAAACAAGAGGGCATAAATACCCTCAACAAGATCTCAATGAAAATTGCATAAACTAAAATACATTGCATCTATTTTTTACAAGCATAGATTTTTCTCCTCTAGACCTGAAATGTCATGGAGAATGTATGGAAGAATATTGAGAGAGTTGAGTAGAAAGGAATATAAAGGATAAATTCAAGAATACTAATTCAGAAATATTTGGAAATGTAGAACTTTCTTCTAGAAAAAATGACCATACAACAAACTCTCTAACATCCCACTTCCAACCCTATGTCTTTTTTTTTTTCTCTTTTGTAATATCTTCCTCATCTTCTTGAAATTGATTTTTAGTTAGGGTTTTATTTTTCCATTTTGGTGGAATGAATTAATCCCTTTGGTAAATATGAACTGTGATATTTGTGCCATCATCTGGGACCCATCTTAGAAGTTTATAAATTTCTTTAAATAAATGATTTTCCAAAAGCAACTTATTTCCAAGCCCAAAAATAGTCATGAATGTAATTTAATTTTAGGGAATGATAAATCATACTTCATCTATTCAAACCACTTGTACTATGTTATTCATCTTCTTAAATTTCCAACGAGCTCCTGTTTTCTCAAATCGGATGTCAGGATCAAAAGTTATGAGCTCCAAAAGATGGAAATTTAGCCACTGTTGATCTGTCCTCGCGAAATATAGGCCTTTGATTTCAAAATCTGACTTTGTTTATACCACATGCATTGTGGGAGGGTTCTCATGACATTTTTATAAATAAATTTGTCTCTATGTTATTTTTGAATGAATTACATAGAGCCACAAAAGTTTGTGTACCTTGTGCACATAATATCTTTTTATCGCCACATCATCACCCAATCATCATGCTAAGTCATTTTCCAATCATCTCTATCCATCCATGTGTCATACAAGGTTATTTACACTTTTTATCACATGTCCACATATAATAGGTCTTCACTTCCATGTTTCATTGGGAGTTATGTCCCAAAATAAAGAGAAGTAAACTTAGGATAGGAAATAGTATTTAAATTAAATAATATATTAAAAAAAATGTTTGGCAGAGTTACGGGAATGTGGAGGTAGGTGAGGATATAAAACTCGATAAAAATAAATGTAAAATAAGTCATGCAATGGAAATGAAATATGAAATATGGAAAAAGGAAAAGGAAAATGGAAAATAGATATTAAAAATGGAAATTGAAAATGGAAATTGAAAATGGAAATTGAAAATTGAAATATGAATATGAAGATGGAAATGGATAAGTATGGAAAGTGAGGAAAACGACTAAGTAAAAGAGAATGGGGAGTAAGGTATGTAATTCAAGGGTTGGGTAATAATACTTAATCAAAATTTTGAAAATGGAGGGGGAAATTCGGTGAATAGAGGAGGAAACATTGGTGATATCTTGGGAATATGACCTCTGTTTTCAATTCTGTAATGTGTTTGATGAACATGACACATAGGGATATTCATTGAGAATATAGAAATAAGTAATTTCCTTATTTTTAGTAGCTTTTCCTTTCCTTCTCTTTGTTTCAAGGAGAAACTATCAATGTTAGACTTTCATGATGTAGAACTGGAAAACAAAAGATGATTGGAAACTTGTTGAGTCTTTGCAATCAACAATTGAATATTATTTGGAACTTTCCAATTTGAAAAAAATGGCCTCTATTTGATGGGTGAAAACACATCAACATATAGCTCCAATTGTGGGACAATGACCCCCTATGGGTTATTGAGGAAGTATACCAAGATCATATGCCTTAATCCATTTGGATATAGAGTCATCTCAATCCACAATTATCTCGATCCAATAAGTGCTTATTGGAAAATTTCACTAACATAACAATATTATATACATGATACAAGAAAAAAATACCTACCCTAAGCTTCTTGGAGGGAAAAGATACTCTCAAGTGTAAGGACATTTCAATGTAGACATGTACATAGCCAACTCATCTGATTACTCCCAACCATGGTTAATAATGATTTTTCATTGGCCATGTTCTCGACCTGATTAATAACCATATTTGAATATCCTACTCTACAATCAAATTTTGAAAAAGAGCCAACAAACGACATCATCCAAAATCCTATGAATGAAAGGTAATTTCTTATTTCAAATATTGCATTGCCATGGCCAAAATTAATGAATTTTTACATCGCTTCATTTATTTCCTTTTGAACACAACAATATTCTTGTTTTGTGGTATTTCCAAGAATGGAAAAGTTATTTGCAACTTCTTAAGATCATAAACAACATTATAAATAAGTTTTTCTAAGCATTTTACTTCACTGTATTTTTATGGAGGAGAGGTCGAATGTCTAGGACTTGTTTGTGGAGGAAACACTTCTAATATAGAAGACATTGTTAGTTTTTTTTGGAATTCAGAAAGATTTCAATATTTTTCTTCAGATATGGTTTCAACAATGATCTCTTAAAAATGTCGATATTCATCTCTACATTCATCTTCTTTGATCCAATATCATTTTGAAAATAATAATGGATGAACATCCATTTTAATGGATTCTAGTACCCCTATAGAACTTTCATTACTTTATCCTTGAAAAACAAGTCTTTGATTATCTTTCTCGGGAATTTGATCAAAATCTTCTTTCAACATCACCAAATTTGGATTTTGAACTTTAGGGGCCGTTAATCTAGTGACCTGATTGTTTTTTTTTCTTTCTAGATAATTTATGAAGCCATGCGTAGGAAATGGAGGATTTTGATATTCCTTCCTTGGAATTTGATCATATTTTCTCTTTAACTAAGCTATTTCATTTTTCATTTGGTTAATGATTCTTTTTAACTTGGAAATTTGAGTGTCTTGACAGGTCTTCTGAGTGTCTTCAAAGATATTTGTTACATGTGGTGGCTTATCTTGAAAGAGTCCTCTTCCAACCCCTCTCTCTTCCACTACTCTTGAAGTATATGGAGCTTGATTTGACAATGATAAATCTATTATCTTCCTTTGAACTTTACCAAGAATGATTTCAGGACCAATTTCACATTCTATCATGAAATGTTCCATTTCAATCGATCTTCTAATTTATTCTTCCAAAGTTGTGATTTTTTATTCTTTTATTTTATATTTCACATTTGAAGGAATTTCATTCATATAACATTCGAAAACAAATTGATCATTTGGGCACTGATATTGTGGAATTTGATGCAAAGTCTTGAAAAATCTTGAATTAAAATATTTTATTCTTTCAATATTTTGGAGATAAATTTAAGTACATTATGTCAAGAGAGTATGATAAGCTATAGCAAGAGAAAAAAATTTCATGAATACGTATCCCATGTCATCAAAAGAATTGATTATATTTTCTGGATGAGAAAGGTATGAGTCATAGGCTAGAATAACTAATGCTTGTAAAAAGATTCTCACCATCACATCATTGTGATAAATCAAATAGATATCACAAATGGTAAGGAATTGATCCAAATAATTTTTGGGATCCATGATCCCATCTACAAAAAAAACACCTTGAGGAAGAGTAGGAATTTCATGTCACTCTCCATGCAAATTCATATGAATAGAGCTTACCCTTCTTCCTGGAATTCTTTGTTATTCGTTTCTTTTCTCTTCTTTGTCTTCCATTGATTATGAAATTCAATTTTAAAAAATCCTTCATTTTCTTATTATTTAAAATCATATGTACAGTTCAAGCTCTCAAATCAACATTTTTGTTTTCTTTGTCTTTGAGCCTCTACAATTTATTCTTCAGGGGCAATGGCTTTCCACATTCTTTCAATCTCTTCTTGAATTCTTGTTGTCATTAAATCATGCAACGAATGTAGAACACTTCTTTAGTAATCTAAGTCCAATTTGTATTTGAGACTAATTTGGACATGTTTGGGTCATTCAATTGTTTCTATTTTGCAAAAATAGCCTTCTTTTATTCCCAGTGGATTCACAAAAAATGTTGTATAAAGAGTGTCTTACGGTATTTAAGTCAACCTCTTGAGGATAAATCCCCCTACATTTTTAAAGAGGTGGTACTCCTTTATTTTAGATAACATATAAGAAAATAAAAATTCATGAGAAAGGATCATGCTTATTATTGAAATAAATATTCACATGCAAAGAATATCTGAGAAAGGACAAAGTATATTGTAGAAATAATATATTTACACTATGTTACAAGATTTTTAAACGAAAGGATTATGCATTAAAATAGGACGAAATTTCCATCACAACATTCACCAAAGTAGAAAAAACTATTTAGAAAAATGGAAAGGAAATTATGGACCACATATAACATAGAAATCTAAATGATCATTCCATTAAACCCAATCAAGATTTTTATAGACACACAACTGAAATTTCATGCTTAAAATCAAAGTCTTGAGAAATCAATAATGTTATGTTGGAAACTAGTTCTCTGGGAACCTCAAAATAGTAAATGTCTTAAATAAATAAGCAATAATGTTTGGGGTTAGGAATAAAATAGCTTGTGTTTTTTCTTCAAAGAGGATTGGAATGGATCGGGCTCCCGTGAACCATAAAATCAAAGAGAGACTACGATGGAGATTTTTGAACCATTCATTTGCTTGATCAGACATCCTTTATAGATGGTTGATGTTGTTCTAGTGGTGGAATAATTGTTGTAACCGCTTCATGCTAATTTTTCTCGGTTATCTTAACCAATTCTTTTGTTAACCATTATTCTATATACTCCCTCATAGGAGAAACCATTATTTCATGTAACAACCCTAGTTGAATATATGCTTAGGGATTATTAAGTAAAAATAATTAGATAATTAATTGTCCTAATATGGTTCTAATTAAACAATGATTAGCATTAATTATATTAATTAAATATTTATTTATTTAATTGTTTATAACTTTTGATTAATTAATTAAATATCACATTCAATGACATGGGTAATAAATTTAAGGGGCTTAATAATTTTAATTTGTTTAATTAAATGCTTTACGTATGCAAGAGGGGATAAGACATTAAAGAAGGGGACAAGATATTAAAGGGGGAGATAAGGAAATTAATGAGGGGAGGAGAGTCGGTGGAGGAGGATATGATGGGGAAGAGTCTTATGGGTAGGGAATTATTTTGGGGGGAGGCAGGAAGAATTTTGAGGAGGAGGATATATTTCTGGGGGAGATTTTTCTGTGGATATCTTTGGTGTGAGGAGTTGGGTTTTGGGGTCTTTTTTGGTGAATCAGAAGCAGGGGGCACCGGTTTGCTAGGGGTTTTGGGCATAGTGGCCAAGATATCCTTACAGTATCCTGGAGCTAGGGAGTCGGACATGATGCTCCTAGCTGGCAGGGAGGAAAACTCGGTTTTGGGCAGTGTTTGACACAGTTTCAAATTCCACATTGGACCAACGGAGCAGCGGGATTTAGCATCAGAAGGAGGTATTTTTATTTATGAATTGTTGAGTTATTTTCATGCTATAGATAAATTTTAATCTCTGTTGAATATTATGCTTATATGATGTGAATGAATAATTTTCATATGAGAAGGGAATTATATGTTAAATGTATTAAATTTTGTATTTAATTAAGTACGGTCACTACACATGGTATTAGAGATTCAGTTTGAAGCAGTGGAGCCTTAAGGGCCTACCTACCCACCTAGAAATTTAAACAACCATGAAACCCTTAATTAGAT
>SNQJ01S0013573.1:81707-95984 GCA_010110895.2 Picea sitchensis
AAATAATAAAAAGATTGAGCACAAGAGTACTCATGGTAGCATGCCTTTACGAGTGACTTATTGGGTAAAAAAAAAGGGGGAATAGGTTTTAGTAATACCTAGTGGTTATCGAGATGAGGCCCATCATTACTCCCTTGGTTCGATGCTACTTGCTCTGAATGGGGCAGACCCATCTGTCTGGTAAAACGCAAGTCCACCTGCAGGTACTACAACATACTTGTAGATTGTAATCAGACCTTGAGCGTCCCGCTCTCTTCTGAAGGATTAAGAGGCATTTATACTAGTAAATGTAAGTAGGTAGCTTTAAATTATTAGATTAGATAGTTTTAGGAGCTTGAGGGAAAATGGATATAGACACCCTCACTTATATCATTGTAACATTAGCAACATGATCAAGAGAGAATAGAGAAGAAGAAGCAAAAAACTGTGTAGAAGAACCCATGTACAGAAGTTCTGAGATTAATATATGAAGCTTGATTCAGACTCATGGTGTTCAAATACTTTCTGTGTATGAATGATTGAATGTTATGCTCATGCTTGTTACTCTCTGTTATGCATTTGCTTTGATGTGTGAATGTATGATTTCATATTTAATGTCTGAGATCTGAAGAGAGGGAGAGTAAGGAATGAGTTTCAATTGTTTCTCTGTCTGAGCAAGAGTTTTCCTTCAAGGAGTGCAGTTAAAGTGTCCGCAAGGTGTGTGTTGACAGAAGTCAGAGTTCGTCTCTAAAAGCTCAGGAGGGATAACATTGTTCTCATTCTTGCAGAAGTGCAAGTTAAGCATAGGAGCCGTGCAAGGAGTGCGCAGGCCGAGTGAAGTCTCAGAGTTACAACCTAAGGGAAGAATTGAAGGACTGTTGCTGCAAAATGAGTGCACAGAGTCTAAGAATTCAAATACTTGGAGTGTATTTGAAGAAGTGCCGCAAGGAGTGCACGCAAGAATTTTCCCCAAAGAAATTGAGGATTTTTCAATCAAGCTCAGGAGGGATAGGATCTTTGAAGCTGTCGAAGAAAATATCAGAAGGTTTAGTACCTTGAATCGTTCAAAGGGGAGGCATTGCAAAGTTACTTGTAGACAGATAAGTTCCAGCGAAGGAATACCGTGTTCGCTTCGCAAGAGTCGTCAAGGAGGCATTGGACGGTTGAAATTCTCCATGGAGAATTCGCGAAGTCCCGAGAGCCATCAGATCGTGCAGAGGAGTAGGGGAGTTACGGTTTAAAACCTTTGCATCAAGATTTGTGAGGTTGCAAAAGGTGAAGTCGTGAAACTACGAAAGAATCTAAGCTGTCCGTTAGAAGGAGGACACGTGTCCCGAGATCACCCATATCGAGGATTCAAACATCAGAGGCCAGAAAGATAAATCCTTCAACTTCGCGAGTGCTAAAGTCGTGAGAGATCGTAGCCTTCCATCAGAGGAGGACAGGTGGTAGATATCAAGGGATCTCGTGAACTCAGAGGTTCGCAAAGTGAGAGCCCAAATATTTGGTGCTCCAAGTCACGAGTGGCAAGATCACGAGGAGCTAGGACAGCCGTAAGATCTGAGCCAATAGGGGTTGTTGGATCACTCACGTAATCTCATTTCAGGGTTTTGTGGGTTGAAGAGCCAAAATCTTAGCATCAGGATTCGTGAATTTGCAAAGTCCGAAACTCCAAAAAGGAAGGAAGTTCCATTGTTGGACCCACGTTGACAATGTGTCGGAATTTCGGCATTTCGGCATATCGACAGATAGGAAGTCAAGACTTTTGTCCCAAAAGTCCTGAAGTCGTGAATTGTGATAAGGAGTAGTGAGGAGTTCGGGATCTCTACACTTCGGGTGTCAGGATACAAAGGAGGTAGCTCTTCGGGAAGTGAATTCGCGAAGTGCCTAAGTTGGGCATAAGAGACACGTGGAAGAACTGCAAGGTGGGCCCAGGAAATGGACAGGTGGACACACATCACATAGTGGAAGGAGTCAACCCTCTGCTGACTTCTCGTGTCTCAGGGATTCACGAGATGAGAGCACAAGAGTTCGAAATTAAAACTCGTGAAGTGGAAAGTTGCGAGGAGTGAAAAAGGAAGGTCAACCTTCGCTGACTTTCAAGTATTGGAGGATCGCACAAGGAAGGAATGAGAGTTCAACCTTGAACTCACGAAGCAACGAGTAGTGAGAGGAGCTAGCGTTAAGCCTAGCCGATGATCAGGCATGGAGGGCACTGACAGAGGGGATATATACCCATTTCATGATCTTGGGTATCGCAAGATTGGAAAAGAAGAGTCGGGAGCCTCGACTCACAAAATTGTGAGTTGCGAGTTGTGACAAGCACCTTTGGAATTGGGCCTTGGTCATAGCATTGTGGTCGCACGGAGAAGGGGAGCTTGTGCCTAGTGCTGTTCGCACAGGGAATCTACCAAAAAGGACCTGTGGATTGATAATTTGTGATTCTAGCATGGAATCTAAAGAGTCGATTTGGCTCGAGGGAGATAAAGAACGATCCTGTGAGAAGATCTCGACCTGAGGAATGATAGGTCTGCATCAAGTGGTATCAGAGATTGACTCTGTTTGTTTACTTCAGACAGGGAAAGCGAGAAATAAATATCAGCCATGCCATCGAGAAGAAGAGACAGGCAAACACCCGATCCACCAGAGGAAAGGGAAATGCCAAGAGGAAGGGGTAGGCAGGTGTCAAATCCAGCCATGGAAAGAGAGATGCGTGACATACGTGCTAGAATCGAGGACATGGAGACAATGCACAGGCGCATAGCCGGTGTTGGAGATGTCAGTGAATCTGAAAGTGAAGATGAAGTTGGACATGAAAGAGAAGAAGTTACAACAAAAGATGCCACAAATGAACATATGATTAGGGTTGTTGCAAGAATGGGAGCTAAGGAAAAAATGGATATTCCAGTATATGAAGGAAACCTGGATGTTGAAGAGCTTCTATACTGGATTAGAGCTCTAGACACATATTTTGACTATGAATATGTCGAGGAAGACAAAAAGGTCAAACATGTTGTCACAAGATTAAAAGAACATGCAACATTGTGGTGGGATGAGCTACAAGCTGACAGACGCTTCAAGGGTAAGTATAAAATCAAGAGTTGGGATAGGATGATCACAGAGATGAAGGAAAAATTCATTCCCAGGGATTACCAAATTACTCTGTTTCGAAGAATGCATAATTTGAGACAGAAGTTGATGTCAATAAAGGAGTACACTGAAGAATTCTATAGGCTGAACATCAGGGCAAGTCATCGTGAAAGTGATGATGAAAAAGTTGCTAGATATATGAATGGTCTACGATACGAAATTCAGGATGAGATGAGCATGATGACCATCCGAACGGTGGAATATGCTTATCAAATGCCTCTAAAGGATGAAGAGAAGCTAAGCCGAAAGAAAAGTCAAAGAGGCCGAGGCAAAAGTCATCCCAGAGGCAAATCAGTTGCCTAGGATAGAAATCAAAAACCCAAGGAAGAGTGGAAGAAACCTCAAACTCAAACTAAGAGAGGTGGAAGCTCACAGAGAGGGAAGCATACCGAACAGAGAGGTCAGTATGCTGATGGAAACATTTTTCCTCGTACCAGAGGTAGAGGAAGAGGAAGAGGTGGAGTGGTGAAATTATTCACATGTGGAAAGGTTGGACATAAATCTTATGAGTGTCCAGAAAAAAAGAAAGAAGGTGGTGAGACTCACATTGCCGAAGCACAGAGGCGGAATGTTGAGGTAGAAGATGCTGAAGGCAGAAGATCCCTGATTATGCGAAAAGTTCTCTTAACACTAGAGAAGGAGGTGGAGAGTTCGGTCCAAAGGAATAGACTTTTTCGGACCACTTGCAAGAGCAAAGACTGGGCATGCAAAGTCATTGTGGACAGTGGTAGCACAGATAATATTGTTTCTACATAGATGGTAGAAAAGTTGGAGCTGGAGACTATTGAACATCCAAGTCCATACATAGTTTCATGGCTACAAAAAGGACATCAGGTAAATGTCACTAAAAAAATGTTTAGTTGAGTTTAAAATAGGAGGGTATAAAGATTAAATACTCTGTGATGTTATTCCCAGGGATGTTTGTCATCTATTGTTGGGTAGACTATGGCAATATGACAGGAATGTGATTCATGATGGGAGGAAGAACACATACACCCTAGAGAAGAATGGAAGAATTCACATGTTGTTTCTGATTAAGGACAAAGAGGTGAAACCTGAAGTAAGTAACATTGTACTTCTCATGAGTGGGAAGGAACTTCTTATAGAGGTTAAGAAGAAGGAGGAACCACAATTCATTGTGGTCAGGAAGCCTAAAATTGTTTTAACCAGTACAAGGGTAGATGATTTACCGTAAGAGGTTCAAAAACTGTTGGAAGAGTTCGCTAACATAGTAGTGGATGAACTACCTCGTTTGTTGCCACCGATCAGAAGTGTGAGTCATCATATTGATCTCATATTTGGAGCTAGTTTACCAAACAAAGCAGTGTACAGATTGACACCGCAGGAGAATGAAGAAGTCAAAAGACAGGTCCAAGATTTAATGAACAAAGGGTTGGTTAGAGAAAGCTTCAGTCCATGTGTTGTTCTGACAATGTTCAGTCCAAAGAAAGACGGAGGTTGGAGGATATGTACTGACTCGAGGGAAATCAACAAGATAACCATCAGGTATAGATTTCCATTGCCAAGGATGGATTATTTGATGGATTTCTTGAGTGGAGCAATTTTTTTTTCGAAGATTGATTTGAAAAGTGGATATCACTAGATTCGTATGAGAGAAGGTGATGAATGGAAGACAACCTTCAAGACTAATGAAGGTTTGTATGAATGGCTTGTTATGTTGTTTGGCTTAATGAACTCACCGATCACTTTCATTAGATTGATGAACGAAGTCCTGAAGGATTTCATCGGAAAATTTGTCATTGTGTATCTTGATGACATACTGATTTTCAGTAAAATAGAGGCAGAGCATATGAAACATTTGGCTACAGTGATGAAGAGGCTACAACAAGAGAGGATGTTGATAAACATGAAGAAATCCTCATTCATGAAGACAGAGCTCATTTATTTGGTTTTGTTATTTCTGCAGATAAATTGAGGATGGATCCAGATAAAGTGGAGGTGATTAAGAATTTGCCATGGCCAAAGAGTATCTTTGAAGTTCAAAGTTTTCATGGATTGGCTAGTTTCTACCAGAAGTTCATCAGGAATTTCAGTGGAATTAGTGCACTGATGATGGACACAGTGAAGAAGAGACACAAGTCTTTTCACTGGACAGAAGAGGCTGAGAAAAGCTTCAATTTGTTGAAAAGGAAAATCACGGAACAACAAATTTTGGTGTTGCCAGATTTTAAAAAGACATTTCAGGTAAAATGTGATGCATGTGGATTTGCAATAGGGGCAGTCTTGAGCCAATAACACAGGTTGATACCATACTTCAGCGAGGAGCTGAATGAAGCGAAAGTGAAATACTCCACGTATGACAAGGACTTCTATGCTATTATTCAGGCATTTGATCCCTATTTGATCCCTAAGGAGTTTGTCTTATACAGTGACAATCATGCTTTGCAATTTGTGACTCAATAGGAGAAGTTGAATCAAGGACATGCAAAATGGGTTGAATACATGTAGAACTTTACTTTTGTAATTAAGCATATTTCTGGCACTGCTAACAAAGTTGTTGATTCTTTGAGAAGGAAATGTTTGTTGTTGCAGGAGTTCAGAGTCAAAACATTGGGTTTTGATGATCATAGTGACATGTATAGAGATGATCCAGATTTTAAGGGGGCGTATGAAGCAACTGAGAATCCAATTCTTAGGGACATAAGCCAATGGAAATAATACATGATCCAGGAAGGATTATTGTTTAAGGGAAATCAATTATGTATCTCGAAGGGCTCCATGAGGGAGAATCTGTTGAAGGAAAAACACAGTGGAGGATTGGATGGACATTTCGATCATGACAAGACGTTCTCAAAGTTAAACGAATCATATTTTTGGCCAAGAATGAGAGAATACGTCAAAATATTCGTGGACAGATGAAAAATTTGTCATCATTTAAAAGGGAAGAAAAAGAATGCAGGCTTATATCAACCGTTACCCATACCTGAGAGGTCGTGGGATGCAGTAAGCATGGAATTCATATTGGGGCTGCCAAGAACACAAAGAGGGTTTGACTCGATCTTTGTGGTGGTGGATAGATTTTCTAAAATGGAACACTTCAAACCGTGTCAGAAAACTAGTGACGCAACTCACATTATGNCGGCTTACCAAGGAGCATAGTTTCGGATCGAGACACCAAGTTCATGGGACACTTATAGAGAACCTTATGGAAAAAGCTAGGAACGAACTTGTCGTTCAGTTCAGCTTATCATCCTCAGAATGATGGATTGACAGAAGTTGTGAACAAAATTTTGGGAGACTTGTTGAGGAGCTTGGTGACAGAACACCACAGTCAGTGGGACAACATTCTTCCATAGGCAGAATTTTTTTACAATGATTCAATCAACCGAAGCACAGGGTAGAGTCCATTCCAAATTGTTTATGGGACACAACCAAGAGGATTTTCCGAACTGAGGGATTTAGAATGGGACGAGATAAGAAGTGCTAGTGCAAAATATTTTGCCAAAGCAATGAAGGAACTTCATAGCCAGGTGAAGGAGAGATTGTGGAACTCGAGACAAGAGTATAAGTGCAGAGCAGATCAACACAGGAGACAACTTCAATTTGAGGTTGGTGATTTGATTCTGGAACATATGAGAAAATAAAGGTTCTCAAAGGGGACATATAACAAACTGAAGATGAAGAAGATCATACCATGTAAGGTCTTGAAGAAATTTGGGGCAAATGCTTATGATATTGAATTACCCAATGGGATCAGAATTTCTCCGATATTCAACATCTCATATTTGTACCCTTACAAAGATGAGGAAGCAGAAGCAGGTAGTGAACAACCAGAGGTTCATTAGGCTAAATAGATGCCAGTTGCAGAGAATCCACATATGGAAATCATACTGGACAAAAGAGTTAGAAAAAGGACTAGAAGAAGGGAATATTTTGAATACTTGGTCAAGTGGAAGGGACATCCAGTTGAAGCTTCCAGCTAGAAGAATGAAACAGAGATCTAGAAGAATGGACAGACTGTGTGAGAGCTCATGGATAGGAGCCCATGAAAATATTCAAGCGAGGGAGTATGATGCAGGAGCATCGCCAACAACAAGTGATCGTGGGACAAACGCCAATGCATTTTGGCACATGATGAATTGCTTGAAATGTTTTGAAGTTTGATATGCCAAAAATAAATGAAACAATTAGGAAAGGGCGTACTTGTAGATTGTAATCAGACTTTGAGCATCCCACTCTCGTCTGAAGGATTAAGAGGCATTTATACTAGTAAATGTAAGTAGGTAGCTTTAAATTCTTAGATTAGACAGTTTTAGGAGCCGGAGGGAAAACTGATATAGATACCCTCACTTGTATCATTGTAACATTAGTAGCATGATCAAGAGAGCATAGAGAAGAAGAAGCAGAAAACTATGTAGAGGAACCCCTGTACAGAAGTTCTGAGATTAATATATGAAGCTTGATTCAGACTCATGGTGTTCAAATACTTTCTGTGTATGCATGATTGAATGTTATGGTCATGCTCATTACTATCTATTATGCATTTGCTTTGATGTGTGAATGTATGATTTCATATTCAATGTCTGAGATCTGAAGAGAGGGAGAGTAAGGAATGAGTTTCAATTGTTTCTCTATTTGAGCAAGAGTGTTCCTGCAAGGAGTGCAGTGAAATTGTCTGCAAGGTGTGCATTGACAGAAGTCAGAGTTCATCTCTGCAATCTCAGGAGAGATAACATTGTTCTCATTCTCGCAGAAGTGCAAGTTAAGCACAGGAGCCATGCAAGGAGTGAACATGTTGAGTGAATTCTCAGAGTTACAACCTAAGGGAATAATTGAAGGACTTCTGCTGCAAAAAGAGTGCACAGAGTCTAAGAATTCAAATACTTGGAGTGTATTTGAAGAAGTGACACAAGGAGTGCACGTAGGAATTTTCCCCAAAGAACTTGAGAATTTTTCAATCAAGCTCAGGAGGGATAGGATCTTTGAAGCTATCTAAGAAAATATCAGGAGCTTTAGTACCTTTAAGCATTCAAAGGGGAGGCATTGCAAAGTTACTTGTAGGAAGATAAGTTCTAGCAAAGGAATACCATGTTCTCTTCGCAAGAGTCATCAAGGAGGCATTGGACGGTCAGAATTCTCCGTGGAGAATTCGCGAAGTCCCGAGAGCCATCGGATCATGCAGAGGAGAAGGGGAGTTATGGTTTAAAAACTTTGCATCAAGATTTGTGAGGTTGTGAAAGGTGAAGTCACGAAACTGTGAAAGAATCTAAGCCATCCGTTAGAAGGAGGACATGTGTCTCGAGATCACCCATATCGGGGATTCGGACATTGGAGATCAGAAAGATAAATCCTTCAACTTCGCGAGTGACAAAGTCGCAAAAGAATCGTAGCCGTCCATCGGAGGAGGACAGGTGGTATAGATCAAGGGATCTCGCGAACTGAGAAGTTTACAAAGTGAGAGCCCAAATATTTGGTGCTCCAAGTCGCGAGTGGCGAGATCGCGAGGAGCTAGGACAGTCATAGGATCTGAGCCAACAGGGGCCATTGGATCACTCATGTAATGTCATTTCGGGGTTTCGTGGGTTGAATAGTCGAAATCTTAGCATCAAGATTCGTGAAGTCGCGAAGTCCGAAACTCCAAAAAGGCAGGAAGTTTCATTGTGGGACCCGTGTTGACGACGTGTCGGAATTTCGGCATTTCGGCATATCGGCAGATAGGAAGTCAAGACTTTTTTCCCGAAAGTCCCGAGGTCACAAATTGTGATAAGGAGTAGCGAGGAGTTCTGGATCTCGACACTTCGGGTGTCAGGATAGAAAGGAGATAGCGCTTCGGGAAGCAAAGTTGGGCATAAGAGACATGTGGTAGAACCACAAGGTGGGCCCGGGAAATAGACAGGTGAACACACATCACCTAGTGGAAGGAGTCAACCCTCTGCTGACTTCTCACATCTCAGGGATTCGCGAGATGAGAGCACAAGAGTTCGACACTGAAACTCGCGAAGTGGCGAATTGCGAGGAGTGTGAAAGGAAGGTCAACCTTTGTTGACTTTCAAGTCTCAGAGGATCATACAAGGAAGGAATGAGAGTTCAACCTTGAACTCACAAAGCGGCGAGTAGTGAGAGGAGGTAGCGTTATGCCTAGCTCGTTGTCACGCGTGGAGGGCGCTAATAGAGGGGAGCTATACCCATTTTCATGATCTCGAGTATCGCGAGATTGGAAAAGAAGAGTCGAGAGCCTCGACTCATGAACTCACGAGTTGTGAGTTGTGACAAGCACCTTTGGAATTGGGCCTTGGTCATAGTGTTGTGGTCACATGGAGAAGGGTATCTTGGGCCTAGTGTTGTTCACATAGGGAAGCTACCAAAAAGGACCTATGGATTGATAATTTGTGATTCCAGCAGGGAATCTAAAGAGCCGATTTGGCTCGAGGGAGATAAGGAACGATCTTGTGAGCGGATCTCAACCCAAGGGCCGATAGGTCTGCGTGAAATTTTCCCCAACTATGGCAGAGTGTAAGGTCTATCGCAGCCAATTTACCTGGCCTCAGCATCAAAAAATCTGACGTTGTTCTCCTCCTCTCGCCCAATTCAATCTTTTTCCCCATTATCTGCATGGCAATCATGTCCATCGGAGCCGTTGTTACGATAACAAATCCACTAAATACAGTGAAAGAGATATCAAAACAGGCCATAAATTTTGCTGCCATGTTGGTCTTCATCACATCATCTTTGGTAGACAAATTGGTGGCCACCCAGTTGCCGATGGTGCTCATTTCTTCTTCTTCTAAATTACCCTTCCAAAATGGCATCATGAGATTAGGGTTTCGAATCCTGGCCAAGCCTCTCTATGAGAATCAGGCAAGATGATATCGCCACTCTGCTTTATTCTTTTGGGACTACTGGAATGAGCAAGGGGGTCACCTCCATGCACAAAAATCTGATTTCTCTGGTTTGTATAGTTCTGAATAGCTTGAGACTGTGTTGTGAATATTGTGGAACGCAGAATGAAAATAACTCATACTTGTGCACGGTACCCATGTTTCATATATATGGGCTCTCAGATTTTTCTTGTGGGTTGCTTGGAGCTGGATCCACCGTTGTCGTTCTGTCAAAGTTTGATCTGAGAGAGATGCTTATGTTTATTCATAAGTACAAAATAAACAGAGTTAGAAAGCCAACAAAATTGACACAAATGTGAAACAACTATAATACTCTGGCTACAAGACTGGACCAATATCAACACTGCCAGCACTTAAAAACAATTAAAACCTAAACAAGCAAACAAATCCAGATCCAAAACTAAAACTCAGATTGGTTTTATGAATTCCATTAATTAATGATCAGTATTGCATTCTATTAGTTTAAAGGACTGGAAAACTTCCATCTTCAATCACTGCAAGCTTATGAAACACCACCATGTTAACTTGAGCCTTCCCAGGACTATTGCCCAATGACTTAAGTAAAGCTAAATTACAGATACACCAGATCTGTCAACACCTCCCACACTTAGCTTTACCTCATATAAGAAAAGTAACACTAGAGTCTACGAACTGGGCATTGACAAACGATGAAAAGCAAGCAATCCATATCATAAGTCAATCATTCACAATCCACATAGCCACTCTATTTTTGTAATTTCTAGAGACCCATTTTAACAAGACAACAGTTGAAATGAGATGTTCACAGCCAATTCGACAGGGAGAGTCAGAGTCAGTACAACTATCTAATGATATTCTAATCCATATATTTCTTTTTTGGATGCGCGGTCCTTTAGGCTTCTTGAACTCTGTAACAACTAATGTTTTTTTTTTCTTCTTTGGTAGAAAAGCTTCCACTGCTTGAAGTAACAGGTTTGCAGCTGAGATCCCTTGACTTGAACCCACTTCAGATAGAAGACGAAACGTGACAAGAGTATCCTGAAACAATAGTGCCTGCAAATTCTTGGGCCACCATTAAATAAACCAACAAACAAAACAAAAGTTTGGGCATGAAAAATGCGGTCTGATTGAACCAAGACAAGAGATAAACCGAAGGAATGAATATGCCTACTCATCTGGCATGGATGGTTCCCCTTCTACCCACACTCTTCACGCTTCTCTTCCTCTTCCAATGCCAGAGAAAATACAAGCCAACGACCAACGCTAGAAACCAAACACCTGACCACAAGGAGGAGAAGCCAGGAGAGAAGGCCATGGCGGCTGACCACGTAACCAAAAACCTTGTAAAATGAAACGATGAGGAAAAGAAGAATTAGGGTTACAGTGATAGAGGTTAGGGTTTAGATCGGGAGGGGGGGGCACTGGAGGAAGCAAAGTGGGCACATGGAATCCATGTGTGCCCGCACTTGTTTTTTTTTTAAATTATTTTGATTTTCTTCTATTAATTATTAAAAATCTTTTTATAAATTGTGTGTGTGTTCGTTTATTTTATTTTTATTTTAGTTTAAATATAAGCTAGGTTAATTTAGTTCAAATTAATTTAAAGTTAATTTAGGTTAACTTAATTAAATTAATTTAAAGTTAATTATCTTTAAAAAAAAAATTAATTAAAATTTCAATTAAATTAATTGTGTATTTAGTGTAAAGTTAAACTACATTAAAAGTTAATTAAAATGTTAGAGAGTCCATGGGTTTTGAACCCAAGACCACCCACCAAGCGAAGTACCTTAAGAAGAGCACTAACGCCAATGCACCCTCATGAGTCTTTACAAATAAATTCTTATACTTAAATAGATTAATGGTAACATAGTGTATTCTGAAGTATAAACTCTGATTATCCAAGTGTCAGGCTCACGAGACCTTACACACAATTCATCGAGCTAATCACCAAGCCCTTTCATTCCATTCCACCTGTCAAAGCCAAGTGATAAGCTCCAATGCTTGAAAGCCACTCTATAATCCTTAAAGACTCACACCTGCAGACACCGAGAGACGTAATTCAACGCATATGTACAACGTGCCAAGGAAAGCTCATGAGTCAGGCATCGAAGGATATTTAGTTGTAAGAGAAAATTTTAAAGGACTTAGACTAGGACAAGCGGGAAGGAGGTGGCATACACACTAGAAAAGTAATCTAGAGGAATTGGCGAGTATGGCGCAAGGCTAGCATAGCTACCAGGCAAGGGAGTCAATAGTTTTCTTAGGTGAAGAAATCAAGCTTAGATGCTTTAACCCTAACCTAGCCAATCCCCTAAAGAGAGTAATGTTTGTTTAAAAACAAGTAAATAAACTTACGTTTAACCTTGTTTTCTAGTTTAAGTAGCACCAATTTGAAACATCCTTGAACTCACCCTGACAACTTTGGTTGATGCAGGTTAAATCATACAGGATGGTTAGGACTCAAGGGAATCGAGGTAGGGGAGCATCATCGCAAGCACCGCCAACACCACCAGCGCCACCACCACCATCAGCCGAACTAGCTCTCATACTATGTTTTTTGGAGGCCATAAATGAGACTTTAAAGGGGTGATAACCAGCAGGGACCAAAGTGGAACCCCCACCGTCTGGAACAGGTAATCCAGAAGCGTTAAGGGATTCAAAGGGAGGACCTCCACCAGAAGACATCACACGAGAATTGCAGAAGATCAAATTTCCGTAGTTTGCCGGGGGTCGCGCTAGTGAATGCGCAGAAGCATGGTTGGAAGGCATGACAAGGTGTTTTGCCTTAAGGGACTATGCGTCCAACTCAAAGGTTAAGATCACAATTTTTTAGTTAAGAGACAACGCCTTGAACTGGTGGGGTAGCCTGGAAAGATAACTGCACCTTACCCTAGACACAGTATCTTGGGAACTTTTCGAGGAGAGGTTCCAAAGGAAATATCTTCTAGCATACTATGAGGAACAACAGGCAGGGGCATTTCATGCCTTAGTACAGGGAAACGGAACTATAGAATAATATGAGATCCAATTTATGGAATTGGTCAAATATGTTTCGTATATGGATAATGACCAACGATAGGTAGAGCGCTTCGTCTATGGATTGAACCCTAAGATAAAAGCTATGGTGCAGATGTGGAAACCATCTTCAGTAGCGAAAGCTGTGGAAAATGCGCGTTATGCGGAGGAATACATGAACTTAACCGGAGGTACGAGACCGATCTTTCTGCATCATCCTGGATTCGTGGGGAAGGCCCCTAGGACATTTCCCAGGGGAGGGGGCTCAAGGCCACCTCCATATGGTAACAGAGTTACACCAAGGACAGTAACTGCAGTGATTTCAATGGCAACGAGTGCAGCATCTCGTTCATCACCAACGACACAGACAGGTCCACGACCATCTCAGGGAACAACTAGTATGGGTAGGGGTTCCAAGGAAAGGAACTCATTACAAAGACAGTCACATAATAGTGCGCAGGTTCAATCTCGTGTTACCTATTGGGGATGTGGAGGACCCCATTACCAGTGTGACTGCCCATAGTTACAATTAAGATTCATGCATAGAGAAAGAAAGGCACCGATGGGAAGAGCAAGTAACAACCACCATATTTACACAGAGGTTAATAATCTCTAGGCCGAGCATCAATCCATGGTGGTGGAGTCGTCAGGTATGCTAAATAATAACAATGTTAAGATTTTATTTGATTCTGGTGTGACAGATAGTTTCATTTCACCTTTTTCATTAGAAAAGAGTGGGTTGGTAGCCTACGAGCATGATGAATTTAAACAAGTCGAGATGGCTTCAGGGGAAAAACAAGTGGTAGGACCTAGTGTTGATAATTGTATAGTAGACCTAGGAGTGTGTACTACTAGGCTGAAGGTATATGTCACTGCTCTCGGGGCATATTACCTAATAATTGGAATGGATTGGTTAGCAGCTTACTGAGCTTTGGTAGATTGTTTTGCAAAGAGGGTGCTTTGTGTCAACGATGAGGGAAGGCCAGTAGAGATCCAGGGTGTACGGAGAAAAGTGTCATTATGCTTTATATCAACTATGAAGGTTAAGCGATGATTGAGACAAGGGTGTCAATTATATGTAGTGGAAGAAGTGAACGAAAGGAAGAGACCCTCATTGGATCAGTACCCGGTATTGTTAGAATTTAAGGATGTTTTTTCGAACAAGTTACGAGGGTTACCTCCTGAGAGGGATCTTGATTTTACTATTGAGCTAAAACTTGGTGTAGAACCAACTTCTAAAACTTCGTATCGGATGACGGGGCCATAACTTTGTGAGTTGCAAATGAAGCTGAAA
>SNQJ01S0013574.1:19404-29907 GCA_010110895.2 Picea sitchensis
AAGAGGAACGCGCACACGCGTTCCTATTCCTAATAATGTGCATGCACTTTAGGAATGCACATGTGTTCCTAAAGAGCGCACACATTATTTTTATTTCAATTCTTTTTAGGAATGCGCATGCGTTCTTGTACACATGTTTCTGAAGAACGTGGACACGTTCTTGGGAACGTGCCTATGTGGATTACTGAGTGGAGGTTTGGGGTTTTCNCATGTCAAGAGGAACGCGCACACGCGTTCCTATTCCTAATAATGTGCATGCACTTTAGGAATGCACATGCGTTCCTAAAGAGCGCACACATTATTTTTATTTCAATTCTTTTTAGGAATGCGCATGCGTTCTTGTACACATGTTTCTGAAGAACGTGGACACGTTCTTGGGAACGTGCCTATGTGGATTACTGAGTGGAGGTTTGGGGTTTTCCAAACCTATCACATCAGGAACGCGTGTGCGTTCTTGCTGACCCCCTTGCCACTTTTTTGGCCACCAACTTCGTGCACTCACCAAACGGGAAAGATCACCATGGATCCTCATGATTGACCCACGAGTTACCTTATGACAAGGTAAATAAAAGGACAGCCAAGAACCTTCCCAAGTTATGCGTCTAAGAGAAGCACATGAGGGGCAGGGGGGAGGGGAGACTTGAGTTATGGGGGCTCGAGAGAAGACCATAACCATAGGTGTGTGAAGAAGAGTTATCAGGATGGGAATAAAGAAGACCCCATGTAATACCCTATGTCGAACACCATTGTAAATATAATGTAATTGTGCATATAGGATGGTGAGCTAGGGTACTTGGAGGCCAGAGTGTCTGTGTGGTTAATAGGCTGGTGAGCCAGAAGCTGAAAGGCCAACGAGTCTATTTTTGTAAATGTAATCACACTCCATTTTTTTTTTAATGAAAACACATCACTACTGCAGACCAACCATGTAAAAGAGTATGGGGGTATAAACTCCACTAGAATAGGAAAATGAGGCTAAGAGTCTAGAAAAGGGGCTTAAGACAAAACATAATATTTTATCAATTTTCCTAAAGTTAAAGTCTAAAGTAGGGGATAATGCATTTTATCCTGAGTCCCTATGAAGAAACATATCACCATGTAAGGGAACCCATGTGTGGCCCATGTAGTTTCCAACATGACAAGTGTCAAGTTGGGAACGTGCACACAAGTTTTGGGGACTTCTACTTATTCAACCATGGGGATAATCATTTTTATATTCACCTCACTACCTCATACTGCTAGTACCCGTACCTGTACCTGTACCAAGATTTTGGTTACATTTGGAGCTGGACTAAAGAGGCAGGTTTTCAGGCTTGTAGGACATTGAAGAAGCAGGTTGTCAGCCACGTGAGCATTCTCTCCAGGTGAGAGAACTATTGGGAATCGATTTCCCAATGTGCCAAATTGTAGCTATAGTGCTCTGAGACTTCATGTTCAGCCTGTTGTTGGAGCCCCGGAAGGGAAGTGGGGAAGTCAAAGGATTGTTGAGTAGAGACGGGGCACACTTCCTAGGGTGGCACATGCATGTGGGGAATGAGGGACTGTAGGTTGTTAGTTTGAATTGGCACATGTGTCTGAGTTTGTATTTTGTTAAATATACCTTAGCCTGGTTAGAAATCCTTTACCCAGGTGGAATTTAGCCCCAACTCGGGGGTGACCCATTGTTGAGAGTTTATGAGAGATGTGGTATAAGGTTGGGAGGAATGTGGAAGGTCTACACACAATTGGTGTTCTTTTTACTAAAGATAAGTGTTTACTATGTGTTATTTTATGTGTTATGCTCATATTTATTCAATTATTCGTATGAGATTTTATGTATATGTTGTATTTGTATATAGATGTTGTTATCCACATTAATTTGAGAAATTTCAAAAGTATATTAGTTACTTAAATGGTATCATAGCTCAGAAATTTTTTGTGTGGCATTTTCTAGCGAAGAGTCTAGGGACGCTACAATGTGGTATCAAAGCCCAGTTTTCAACACTGAGCCTACATGGGCCAGTTAATAGACCATGGAGATGGGATTTGCAAACTATGCAGGAATATTGTTTGATAGAATCTTAGAAGATGTTTGCAACCTGTTCAATAAAATTATTGCAATGAAATCAAAGGAATTTTGCAAATAATTTGGAAGAACTAGGGCCATGAGTTAAGTATTAGCAAATTTAGTATCTAATTGAGCAGATTTGGGTCTGTAGATGGATGAAATATGAATTTACAGAGCGGCCATGGAACCCATGAAAAAATTGAGGAAAAATTGGGCAAAATCCCCAATTTTCGCAAAGTAATTCAAGACGAATTCAATGCACAAGAGGTGAATTTCAAGAGTAGGGGGTTAAATTTGTATGTACAAACCCCAATTAGGATGTATCGAGCTTAATTACAAGCTCTAATGGCGGCCACAGAAGTAATTGCAGAATGCCCATGAAAAAAATTGGGCAAAAGTCCTCAATTCTACAATGGAAATTCTTGGAGAATTCATGAATAAGGCATGAAATGAACCAAGAATTAAAATCTCCAAATTTTAATGGCAATCCGAGAAAGAAATTTTGAATTTGGGTGATTTTTCGAAGTAAGCAAAATCAAAAGAATTTGGGTATTTTTTCGTACGATGAAGTCAACATGATGTGCATGCCACATGTCAGATGATGTGGTAGAAGAAACACGTGTACTGACACGATGGTAGGTACATGTTGGATGAGATGAAATTTGGCAGGTGATGTGGAGCCATGTGGCATGGCCAACTGTTAGTTCCATGAAAATGCGGTAAGATCATGGATTTTGTCTAAGTGTTAAGCTATCGCAGAGCGTAGAGAGAATAGAGGGTATGGAAAGAGGTATGGTATCCCCGCGGACCCACAAACCTGTGGTAAGAAGTGGAAAATCGACTAAGTCCTAAGGATTTGTCAGGCAGTCGGATGGATGTAGTTCTAAGAGTAAAAAAAATATGGGATCACCCGAACCCACGGTGAACTTTTGAAATTTGACTAAGTGTCAAGACTTCGTGGGTGTGAAGGATATCATGGAGGTGAGAAAGCATAATAAAATGATCGTGAACCTGCGATGATATCTTAGACAAAATGACCAAGTATAGGTGTATAATGGATATGGTGGAACACCACGATGCCTTTTGGAGGAGGCATAATTTATAACATGAATGAGATAAGAAAAACTTCCAAGTATGGGAGAAAATTAAGGGCGGTGGAACGCGAGAGTGTATTTTGGAGGCCACAGAAGTTTGAAGGGAAGAAATAAAGACCTTAGACCCATAGTGAAATATTTTTAATGGTCAATATCTAATTCAAAGATAATCAGACATTGGTCGAGCATCAAAGCTAGGATGCTCAAGTTAACGAAATAATCTTCTCTGAAATGCCATTAAGAGGCTCCATGCTCAAAGATTTTGAAGGGGGAACACAAGAATTATTTATGTGGATTCGTGGATAGTGGAGTCCATGTATTCACTTAAGAATTAAAAAAAAAAAGATATTAATAATTCACAAGAAATCAGAAATAAATTATTTTTGATAAAATTTTGAAGAAAAAAAATGTTGTATGCAATGATGGATTTGTTAAATTCTTGTATCCTTACAAATCCTGTTGTATACACATTTTGCAGAACCAAGAACATAACTCGACGTAAGAAAAATTCAGCAGGAAGATCAGTAAACCAAGACATGGATGATGCCCAAGGAACTTACAATTATGAAGATGAAGGAAAAATATTTGGTATGGGTATGGATGTTGAAGTAATAGAATCCAATGGGAATGGAGAAGACGGAAAGCAAGAGAGCATGAACTTGGTGGAGACCATAATTTTTTTTTCCAGACAAAGCAACCTTGAGGCTTTGCATTGACTCTAAATGCCAGCCAAAGCAGGTGGTTATAATTCCTCAGTGAATATGACTTTGATATAAAGCATATCAAGGGTGAAGAGAACAAGGTTGTTGATGCACTCAAAAGAAGAGTGCATGAGATGTATGCTACAACCATTAGCATGTACACATCAGATTTGAAAGACAGAATTCTAGAGGCTACAAAATCAGATCTACAGTACATGGAAATAAAGACAAAATTACAACAATGTATTTTGCAATAGGAAATTGAGAATTTTGAGTTAAAAGAGGATGAAATTCTTTTGTACATAGGCAGTCTTTATGTTCCAAATTCTCAGGAATTGAAAAATACAATATTAAAAGAAATGGATAATGTTCCTTATGTTGGACACCTAGGTTACTATAAGACTATTAAAGTTGTCAAGAGCTAATATTATTGGCTAGGTATGAAGAAAAAGGTTGTTGATTTTATTTCCAAGTGTTTGGAATGTCAAAAAGTCAAAATTGAGCATAGACACCCAGCTAATATTCTACAACCATTACCCATTCCTGAGTGGAAACAAGAAGTTGTAATAATGGATTTCATCACCAAGTTGCCCAAAACAACCAACCAGCATGATTCCATCATGGTGGTGGTGGATAAGCTTACTAAAGCTGCCCACTTTATTCCAGTAAAGCTCACTCACAATGCAACCAACATTGCTAATATTTATATGAGAGAAATTGCTCGACTACATGGTATACCCAATACAATCGTGTCTGATAGAGATCCAAAAATCACATCAATTTTTCGGAAAGGATTATTCAAAGGATTTGGAACCAATGTGAACTTTAGCACAACCTATCATCCAGAGTCAAATGGACAAACAGAGAGGGTGAATCAAGTGATTGAAGATATGTTGAGGATGTATGTGATGGATAAACCTTCCAAATGGGAGGATTATTTGCATTTGGTAGAGTTTGCTTATAACAATGGGTATCAAGCATATCTAAAGATGAGCCCATTTGAGGCACTTTATGGAAGAAAATGAAACACTCTAGTGAGATGGGACAACCCAACAGATAGAGCAGAGGTTGGACCAAAATTACTCAGGGAAATGGAAGAGCAAATGATGAGAATAAAACATAATTTAAAGGTTTCCCAAGACAGGCATAAAATTTATGCTGATAAGGGTAGAACCCATAGAGAGTTCAAAGTGGGTGACTATGTGTTTTTAAAAGTAAAGGCCAAAAGAAGTTCCTTGAAGTTGGGAAATTGTTCAAAATTGACAGCTCATTATTGCGAGTCGTTTGAAATCCTGGAGAGGATTGGTCTTGTAGCAAACATGCTTTCCTTACCTGCATCAATGTGTATTCATAATGTATTGCATGTATCATTGTCTAAAAAGTATGTACCTGATGCTAATCATGTCATTGATTGGAATGTGATTTAGGTGGACCAAGAAGAAGACTTTCGAGTTCATCCAATATGCATATTGAACTGGAAAATCAAGCTCCTATGAAATTGAGGCCAGAGTACTTATGTTGGTGAGCCTGGGTACTTAGAGGCCAGAGTGCCTATGTGGTTAATAGGATGGTGAGCTAAAAGTTGAAAGGCCAACAAGCCTATTTTTGTAAATGTAATCACACTCGGGTTTTTTTTAATGAAAATATATCACTGCTACAAACCAACCATGTAAAAGAGTATGGGGGGGTAAACTCCACTAGAATGGGAAAATGAGGCTAAGAGTTTAGAAAAAGGGCTAAGCTAGGGGGGCTTAAGCCAAAAAGGAATATTTTATCAATATTCCTAAAGTTAAAGTCTAAAGTAGGGGATAATGCATTTTATCCTAAGTCCCTATGAACAAATGTATCACCATGTAAGGGAAGCCATGTGTGGCCCATGTAGTTTCCAACATGAAAAGTGTCAATTTTGGAACATGCAAATAAGTTTTGGGGATTTCATCTCATTCAACCATGGAGGGAATCATTTTTATTCGCACCTCACTACCTCCATGCTACTATCATATGTACCTTCATGCTGCTAGTACCTGTACGTGTACATGTAACGGGATTTTGGTTAGATTTGGAGCTAGACTAAAGAGGTCGGTTGTTAGGCCCATAGGACACTGAAGAAGCGGGTTGTCAGTCTCATGAGCATTCTATTCAAGTGAGAGAACTATTGGGAATTGATTTCCCAAGGTGCCAAACTGCAACTACGGGGATCTGAGACTTTATGTCCAACTTGTTGTTGAAACCAAGGAAGGGAAGTGGGGAAACCAAAGGACTGTTGACCAAAGAAGGGGAACACTTCCCGGGGTGGGACAAGCATGTGGGGAATGAGGGATTGTAAGATGTTAGTTTGAATTGACACATGTGTTTTTGTTTGTATGATGTTAAAGAGACCTTATCTTGGCTATAAATCCTTTACCCAGGTGGAATTTATCCCTAGCTCAGGGGTGACCCACTGCTGAGAGTTTATGAGTGGTGTGGTATAAGGCTGGGAGGAATGTGGAAGGTTTTCACACAATTGGTGTTCTTTTTACTAAAGATAAGTGTTCACTGTGTGTTAATTTATGTGTTATGTTAATATTTATTCAATTATTCTTATGTGTTTTTCTTTATATGTTGTATTTGTATATAGATGTTGTTATCCACATTAATCAGAGCAATTGCATAAGTATATCAATTACTTAAATGGTATCATAGTTCGGAAAATTTTAGTGTGGCATTTCCCAGCCAAGAGTTTGGGGACGCTACATCCCATGAGTCCCTGACTAGAACACAAGAGGGTTGCAGGCTTGATGCTAGTTGAAGAGAGATCCATCTGGGAAGACATCTAATAAACCCTGTGGATGCCCTGAGTTCAGTAGAAGGAAGGGGAGACTTATGTTGTTTCCAGATAATTGGAGGAGAGTAACCTCCCTGATCAAATTATTGATTTGATGAATCAACAGTGAGAGATTCCCTAGTGGTATCATGGTCTGGAACGGGGGTGGCATGTTGCTGAAGTTACTGAGAAACCAGAGCCTACAGTTGGGTGGGAACATGAACACCCACAGTCAGTTCGTTGGAAATAGCTTGTAACAGATAAGTATCTCTGTGCTCTATGTACTAAATTGAAAATTAAGGGTTGATGTCTGCAGTTGTGTGTATATGTGAATGTCTGGTTAGTGGATTTGCTATCATTCCATTTAGAACCTTTATATTTTCATGATAATGTATTATAAGGGAATTGTATGTATTTCACACATGAACATGAGAATTCTTGTACTTTACACTGAATGATAAGAATGTTTTGAACTGTCCGAAAATAAAGAAAGTAGACGTGTGAACAAGTTCCTGCTTGCGCAGTAGGTTATCAACTACAATGTGACGCCTGGGAAAAGGATCCAGGCGGGTAAAGTAAGAAATGAATGATAATTTCTAAGAGAGATGAATGGTTGTGATCTTCCTTAAAAGGTAAAAGAACTCAAATTCTCTCATGTGTATTGTTGTATGCATGACGAGACTCAACAACCATTGGTCCCTAAGCTGAGAGTTAATCTTAGTCGTCCAAAGATGTGCTAGTTACCCATCATAATTCTGTGTAAACCCATGTGAGAAACAATAGTTGTTGATCTAGTGAAGAGGATCGATCTCGTCCGTCCAGAATTGGACTAGTACCCACCGTCAGATCACAACGCTGAGGCGATCTCAACCGTAGAGTTTTGTAACCAAGCTCAGGAGGGGGTTCAATGACCCGATGCATCGGAGCATCAGACCCTAGAATATTTCTAAGTGTAAACCCTTTTCAAAGTCTCGATATCTGATATTCGATATCCAGGGACCAAAGTTCTAGCCCTTGGTTCCATACCTTTAGTTATAAGCGTAAGCACGAGAGAGAGAGAGAGAGAGAGAGAGAGAGAGAGAGAGAGAGAGAGAGAGACGTTGTGTATGACGTGTTGTGGTAGCATGGCAGACAGGAGGTCAAGGGAATGACATTTGGCAGTGTTTGATTAGTCGGTGGAGCAAGTGTGGCCAGGCCAAAATGGGTGTTGAGGCCTCAGATCTACTCCCCTAAATTTTTAGCCGTAGGATCTTGAGGCTGAGAGATCCTAGCTGTAGATCTCTATGGAGAAAAGTCCATCAGACCCCAGACCGTAGGGAATTTTAGTGTATAGGAGACCTGTAAAGAGTAGCGGTCCTGATGTTCGTGGTCGTCTAGTGGTGACACGTGTCCTCACGAGGGACAAATATGCACCGTAGATCTTACGGTAAAGGGTCAGGAGTTATAATCCCTAGATTAACCTAGTTAATCATCTCATAATCACTAAGATTACATTAATTAATCATCTCGTAATCTTCGACATGTCAGGCACCAAAGATTTCTCGTAATCTGGTGATTACCCTAATTAATTACAGGATTAACGTAATTAATTACCTCGTAATCCCTGAACCGTGGACCTCGAGACTTTTTAGTTTACACGAGACTGGTAAGGCGTTGAGCTTCCAACGTCCACTATTAATTGATGGCGACGTGTGTCACCCTTATATTTCACGTGGTGGACAGATCCCAGCCGTAGATCTCCGAGGAGAAAGGTAAATTGGAGCTCGACCATTGTAGGTTTTTTGAAGCCATACCACACAAGGAAAGCTCCGATGTCCGATGTCCAGTGGTGATGTGTCGCACGAGGGAGGACCCACGTTTCATGGCATGAGGACCACATGTCATGTCATTTTGGTATATTTGGATGAAGGTCCAAGTGGAAGAAGAGTGCCACATGTCGAGTGGTATGGGTGTCATGTGTCATGCTAGATGGCATGACCATATAGGGCCACGTGTCCCAGGATGCCCGTTGTACTTCAGATCTCAGAACCTTGGGAGGTTTTAAGAAATAGGCCTTACAAAGAGGATCGATGATCGATGCCCGATGGATCTGAAATGACACTATTCAATGAATAGGAGGTGGACACATGTCAACGCCTTCTTGGGTGAACCTTGGGAACTACAATGACATGTACCTCCATGTCAACCTACGTGGATGGTCCACATGTTGTGATGTGAGTGGTGCCACATGTCACACATATTTGACATAATTGGATAAGGGTTCATGGAGGAAATGAGTGCCATGTGTCGAAGTAGTACAAGCACCATGTGTCATGCCATGTGGGAGACAATGGCGGGGCCACGTGTCAGAATAAGTGGTTCGTTGTGGATAGGGTCGCATGCCCTAGACGCCAACTCATCTCGGATTGGGCCTTTTGGGCTATACGAGTTAGAAAAAGGGTCGAGGTCCCGAGATTCCGAGGTTCGAGGTCCTGAGATCCTGCGGTCTCGACGACCTCGTGACAGGTGTCATTGTTTGGTGAAAGAGGGTCGTGAGAGAATTGCAAAGCTTAGTGTTGTGTGGGAGGAAGGTCGAGGCCCGAAGTGTTGAAAGTCTGGTGGCCAGGTGTTAGGTGCCACGCCAACACCACGCCAACACACATTTAGCAATGACGCCTTGTAGGTAGGACACGTTGGATGGACATAATGACCTAGAGACACATGGATGCCACGTGGCAATACAAAGACACTTGACCATTAAAGGCCCGAAAACTTCAAAGGGCCATACATTTTTATCCATACCCCCGTTTGGAGAAAACTTATAGTCGTTGGAAAGCTCTTGGCGAGCAGAAGACGATGATATCATTTTTAAAGGGATTCGANTACAAAGACACTTGACCATTAAAGGCCCGAAAACTTCAAAGGGCCATACATTTTTATCCATACCCCCGTTTGGAGAAAACTTATAGTCGTTGGAAAGCTCTTGGCGAGCAGAAGACGATGATATCATTTTTAAAGGGATTCGAAGAGATTTAGGAAAAGAGAAAATTTAACACCCCATCCCTTAAAGGGGTACTTAAGGGGTTGGGTGTAACAACAATTTGGGTTGTTGAGATTTTTTTTGTAGATATTCATTTCATCGTGATGATGCTATAGACCAAAAATCACGGAAACTCGGTTCATAGATATTCTTATATGTATATGATTACAATTGTTTCTGTAACAACCAACAAACTAACTCGGTTTCGAAAGATAAGTGAAAATATGTTTTTTTTTTCTAATATTTAATCATAAATTCAAATCAAATACTAAAAAAAATGAGTTGGAAAACAACTTAAGCCCAATCCCACATATAAGTATTAAAATGAGCTAATATAAAGTTACTTGTGTCAAAAGGGTGGAAAAATGATTAAAAATAAGAGGAAAATGGTGCCAAAAGATGTCAATTTTGTGAGGTCAATTTTTGTGACTCATCATTGTTATTCAAGGACTAGTTAATGGTCCATACTTGTGTCAAAAGGGTGGAAAAAATGATTAAAAACAAGAGGGAAATGGTGCCAAAAGATGTCAATTTTGTGAGGTGAATTTTTGTGACTCATCATTGTTATTCAAGGAATAGTTAATGGTCCATACTTGTGTCAAAAGGGTGGAAAAAATGATTAAAAATAAGGGGGAAATGGTGCCAAAAGATGTCAATTTTTGTGTCTCATCATTGTTATTCAAGTACTAGTTAATAGTCCATAAGAGTACAAACTTTTAAGCTTACCAAATTTCTTGTATCCCTTGTGAACATCATTCACATTACAATTTAATTTTGAAAAATTAATAAATTAAATATCTAATCTATTTTTAAATAACCAAAAAAAATTCATTAAAATT
>SNQJ01S0013574.1:30647-44981 GCA_010110895.2 Picea sitchensis
GTGCCCCAGATATGCGCTCGAGCCCTTGAGGAAGCGTATGAGAAAGCCATTGTAAAGATCCATCCCGCAAAAACTGTTAGGCTCCATATCCCGCAGCTTCTTTACGTCTGAAATAAAGTTCTTGATCTTCGAGATGCTGAAAACAGCTGTGGTCTCGTAGAAGAACAAACCTTTAAATCTCGGATCCCAAGGACAGGCGTCCAATAGATCCGCGGGCGAAGATTTGTAGCACGACCCGGATGTCTGCATCCGGTTCTGAAAACCCACCACTGGGTATCCCGTAAACGCAAATCCATTGTTCTTTAATCCGTTGGCCAAAGCGAGCTTGGACTCGACAATGAGTTTGGCCTCCTTGCACTTTGCGTCGCTATTTTTCGTTTTCTCTAGCAAGCTCTCTGCAACAGATCAAACATGGCGTCACTGAGTTACGAATCACAACCATAACCACAATCACAATCACAATCAAATTTGTTTGTTTGTTTGGCGAGAAAAGTGCTCGAGGTACCTGTAGCTCTCAGGGCTGCCGTGAGAACAGTGGAAACCGTCTGAAACCCGATGAAATCGTTGCGGCCGTTCCCGGGCGTGGTGATCGGGACACGATTATCGAGTCTGTGGACGACTCGACGCTGCGATGAATACCATGTCAGGTCTCCGAATTCGTTCGCTGCTGCAAAAGGCAGGATTTCATCTTCCAGATCGATATCGTCTTTCACCACGTTGGTTATACTGCGTTTAAATTGAGGCTCCAATGCCAAGGTCACCTGTATATTTTGAATTCATTAATCGCTCTTATCAATTAACACGCATTTTATAAACTTATTTAATTTATCCCACATACATCATGAGAATTGTTATCGTCTCACCATTGCATATATAACTGAGATGAAGAATACCTATAAGTATGCAATTTCGTCTGAAGTAAAGCTTCTTGTAAATGAAGCTTAGCTAACATTTCTTTTTAGAAATAAGATATCTCATTTTTCCAGTTTTTATTATAGTGTTTTTCTATCTTATTCAGCAATAGAAATTTGACTTCAGATTGTTTTTCTCTCTTATTCAGCAATAGAAATTGGGTTTCAGATAGACTAAGGGGTCGAGGACGCCATCTCAGAACTTACCTTTGATATGACTCCCAGGACTCCAAGAGACACCATGGCCGCATTGAGATCTGGATCTCCTTGGTTGAGCGTAATGACCTTGGCATACCCTTCCTGTTGTGATGCTGGAACGATTAAGCGCATTGAAAGCACATAATCGTGCACTGCTCCGCCCCTGTGCCATAGGGAGGTCCCGTGAGACCCCGTGCTCAACAGCCCGCCCAAGCTGACGGCCTCCCAGTATGGCGCCGCTGCCAGAGCCAAACCCGACGCAGCCGCCGCGTCGAGGAGGTCCCTCAGTACGACACCGCTGTCTGCAGTGACAGTCATGGAGGCCTTATCCACCGTGAGCTGCTTCTTGTATCTTTGAGTGCTGATCAGAATCCCGGCACCGTCACCAGATCCCGGGCAGGCGAACTTGGGAATGGTGTGGGAGAAGGCGGTGACCACCTTCATTTTCAGCTTCTGCCTCACACAGTCGGCAACCGCATGTAAAATCTCGTCTTCTGTCGAAGGATAGACGACCATGGAAGCGGCTCTGCAGGGGATTCTGTCGGGCCAGGTGCCAAAGGCGTTAGAAATCGTACAGCAGGAGTCAGAATTGCTGCAGGTAAGGGGTGAAGGAGGCGGGACACAGGTGCCCAAAAGAGGAATGGCAATCCAGATGCATGAGCACTGAAGAAGAAGAATATGGAACGGGTGTTTCATGGTCTTCATATCGATAAGAATGAGAGCAGCAGTTGGACTCCATGACTATGATATAGAAGTAGTGGGGCGCATGGTTGGATTTTGACGACCAAAATTGGATCCTACCATCTTCTGGTATAGTTTATATTTTTTTCAAAACCCCTATTTGACATTTCAAAATATCTGGAAAAATGTCATTGTAACAACCTGCTACCCTACCCTACTGTAGTATTTCAAAATATCTGGAAAAATGTCATTGTAACAACCTGCTACCCTACCCTACTGTAGTATTGTATGCCTATGTTTTGTCTACTTCTTCACTCTCTTAAATCCACCATTACCATCCACGGTCTACCTCATCCACAGCTTTTACCTGTTACAGCGTGTGCGGGCCTGCAACAACAAGCTGTATGGTGATTGATTGAAGATTCTATGACCTGTCATGCATGTTTGGGTGGCCAAACAGCCTGGCTTCAATGACCAAATTTCTGTGGTTGTCACTTTTCAATGTATCGTGTTACCATTTCCCACTGCACCTCCCTTTTCTGTATCTCTTTCTTTGCTCCCGAGTTCTGTCTTTGTTATGCTATTTCTGTGTTATATGAAAACCTAGTTTCTTTTCAATCTTTCGTTTTAAATTTTCAAGCCGTTGGATTCGAAATTCTAAACTTTTTTTTTTGCCACAGAGTAATCTGTTTGGATTTGTGGATTTTGATTCAATGATTTTGCAGAGCAGTTGAATGGGGATCTGCTGCTTCAAGAGGTTTTCAGACAAAGACTGCAGATTCAAACAGCGCACTCGTTTGGGAAGATATCATTGCATTTGCATTCAATCATAGATTTGACCATACAAAATGGTCATTACTGTTTTGGCGTTTTCTAAATATTGTGTTTTTTAATTTTATCTTTTGAATTTGGCCAAATAATATAGGTGAAATCACCATTTTTTGTTATTTAAATTGTATTTTTGAATGTATAAATGTACTTTGCAAAAACACTCTAATTATACAAACTCAATCACTTAAATCTGGAGTTTTAACAATTTTTTTATCTAATTTCAATCAAAATAGATCTAAAAATATATCCTTATAAACTACAAAATTCTAAAATTGTTTTACATTTAAAATCTTAATTAAACTTGATTAATTTCATAGCCATTACCAGAAATAAAATATACTAATTTAATAATTTAAAATAATTTTAACTTCATTAAAAAAATCAATTTTAACATCATTATTTCTAAGTTTGATTAANTGTTTTACATTTAAAATCTTAATTAAACTTGATTAATTTCATAGCCATTACCAGAAATAAAATATACTAATTTAATAATTTAAAATAATTTTAACTTCATTAAAAAAATCAATTTTAACATCATTATTTCTAAGTTTGATTAAAAATTTTATTATTTCTAAATTCGATTAACCACTAGTTTTTATAAATTGAGAAAAAAAATAGTAAACAGTAAATGTTTCAAAGAGATATTATCAATATAACACACAAGTTAACTCAAATATTTATAAATTAAGGTAATGGTTAGGTTGAGTGTTTTTTTTTTAATTTTAACTTAAACAACAAGTTAATGATGATGGAGTGGCACTGAATTTTTAATATTTATTAAAAATTCATGATTGTATCAAAATGTTTTTTAATAATAAATGTTATTAAAAAATTTAGTGGTGAAGGATACATTTTAGGACAAAACGTTTTTTTTTTTTTGAGAGAGTGGGTTAACTTTGAGCAATTTTTTCTTTCCAGTGATTTTTTGGGTAAGTTTTCTGGTTGTTCGTTAAATTTTTGATTAATTTAGAATTTTGATTTATTTTTTGAGCATTTGGGTCGGTTTAAAATGGGGCAAAACTTCTGGAGTAAGATTTTAAAATGCATAGAATTTTGATCCATGCAAAATTCAGATTACCCCTGAAAATTTAACTAAATTCAAGATATCTTTTTACTTAAAAACCAAAACTCGAAAAAAAAATTGCTACCGAATTAGTCTACTCTGTTTTCTGACTGTTTCCATAAATATCCAAACCGTCAAAAAAATTGACACGACGTGTAAACCCAACGAAATTTCAAGAGTCGTTCGGTGCATCCGTGAATGATGGGAAGAATATAAAATTTAGGGTACCTTTGAAAAATGCGTGCTAAGCGTGTCAGAATTCGGGATGTTCTCCATGTTNAAAAAAATTGACACGACGTGTAAACCCAACGAAATTTCAAGAGTCGTTCGGTGCATCCGTGAATGATGGGAAGAATATAAAATTTAGGGTACCTTTGAAAAATGCGTGCTAAGCGTGTCAGAATTCGGGATGTTCTCCATGTTTGTCGTACTTTTTGAGAAACAAAGATCATTGTGTACCTGGAGCGCACATACAGTGCGTACTCGTATGATTGCAGAGTTGAAAAAAATGACTGCGCCTTGCTCCCTGGTACATATGGAAACACTGATTCAGTCGGTGGTTAAATTCCCTGTTCTCTGTTAATTTAATCGTCAACAGAAAATAAAAAATAAAAAGAAGCCGCAATCTCTCTGGTTGAGGCTCGACTCTCTCATATGTGATGTGACCGTGAGATAAGTACAGACTACATCCATGGTGATAAGCATAGAATACGTCCACTGTGTTGAAATCTTGGGATGAGATTGAGAGATATGTATAATTTGCTTTTACAATGTTGAAATTTTGGGATGAGATTGTGAGATATGGATAGTGTTTTTACAATGGGTTTTAGGGTGGGTTAGAAAAAGCCCATTTCTCTTTCATGTAAATTGTAATCCTACATTGTGTACGGGAATTATATTATGTAAATTGTGAAGAAGTGATTTTTTGTTTTGTTTGGGTGAAATAAGGATTTTTTGTTTGATGTCAGAGAGTTTTTATGTAGTGTCTTTAGTGTTGCTTTTAGATGATATTGAAACCTGAAGGTAAAACAAGTCATTGTTGATATTGAAGGTTTTAAATGGATTCCGAGAATGGCCTAATTTGAGAGATGAGAGATTTGTCAAAAGTGATGGTGAATATAGTAGAGTGCCTATGCTATTTCCTGATGATTTGAAATCTAGTCACCATGTCCCAATCTTGATTATTGTGACCATTGGTCAAGCTACCTTTGTACCATTGGGATGTCCTTGTTCAAAGATATTAGAGAATTGTCATTATAATAGAAGCATGATTAATTCAGTATATTTCTATTCTTAACATTGTTTTTTTGTTTTTTTTTTTACAGAAACGGTTAGGAGATTTTTATATTAAAAACAGTGGGCATGCCACTGGGTTTGATACATCGAAAACTAATTTCTTGTAAACAGGAAACCAAATGCCTGAAGATCTTAACACATGACAAATTTTGGGAGCCAAAACTATTTTAACGATCCAGAGTGGCTTCGCGTTATTACATCATTTCTAGCTTGGATTTTTTTTTTCTTTTTCGACACTGTCCGCCATTCCATGCTTTGGTCCTGAGAGTGATTTTTCGTCGGGCCTAGAGGATCTTCCTCGTCAGCTAGATCAGCGCAACTTGAGTTTCAAGGGTCTCGCTGGTTTGACGACTTGGCACTGGCTTCTACCTGAGCTTTCCCTTTAGCGGGGCTTTGATTTTGGCTTCGGCTTCTGCTTCTGCTTCTTTTGCCTTTCCATGGGCCTTGCTTTCAACGTGCGGCTCTGATTGAGCTCCCGTCCACCAGGTGGGTCTTTGACTCTTGGGTGCCCTTTTTTTCCCGGGTAGTTTGTCACAGTTTCGGGCTATATGCCCCGTTGCGAAGTAGTTCCTACACCTGAAGCTGAGATTCTCATAGTCGAGTTTTTGGTTCCTTGAGTAGTCCTTGCCTTGAAGAATTATTTCAGCTGGGAAACCTTTGGTGAAGTCCATTTCTACACAGATTCGCACGAAGGTGGAGAGGGCTGGTCTGGAATCCGGGCTTCTGCATAGGAACTTGCCGAGGTCATTGCCAATGGATTGAAGAGATGCATCCCCCCAGAAGTGCAGGGGCAAATATGGAAGTCTCACCCAGACAGGAGCTGAAGAGATACAGTCCGTGGAAGGGTCAAAAGCAAGGGTCCATAGTTGCATGGACAGACCTGCTCTGCCCCAAAACCACGGCCCGGAGTTAAACACCTTGTCTCTATCGCTTGTAGATTCAAAAACTACCACAAAGAACCCCTTTGCGCAGGGGCAGGTAGTGACTTCTCCATCTAAAAGTGGGTACCAGTCGGAAGAGATCCATGAGAGGAGATCCAGAAGATTAGGCCAGAATCCATTAAACCTGCAGACCAAAGCGTGATTGTCGTAATGTCGAGCATGAGTTAGGGTTTCCTGCAGCATTTGAATTGAGACCGTCGAAGCTTCAGGAACTGTTGCACGTAGCCCGGACGGTCGACCCTGACGAGAGGTAACCTCAGGGGTTGTTGCATGCAGACCGGAGGGTTGTCGTGAGGCTACCTCTTTGAAGGAGGGGGCTGGAACCGAAAGGAGACCTGAGTTCGACGTCGACGAAGCTCCAGGGGGAGTGCAACCGTGAAGGGGAGCCGAGACTGAAGGAGTTGTTGCCACAACAACACCAGGAGGGGCATCGTTGTTCTGAGTAGAGGGCGAGGGAGCCGCCATTGAAGCCTACGTAGATTGCTGCAGCGTCGGTAGAGGGAGGAGGAGGGCGGGAGGGCCACAAGGTCGGCGGCCTGCAGGAGATCCAGGAGTGCAGGAGCGCGTAACCTCTATTTCTCTATTCTTAACATTGTTGATAGCTACAAGTTCTGCAATAATTTCTTTTAATTAATTTTAGTTATTTATAAATTTTGAAACTTCTTCATGATTTGAATGTATTCTTTGAACATCTCTCCATTCACAATAAAAATTTCTCTTATAATCACAAAGAAAAAAATTAACAAAAACACACATAACACATAATATTTAAATGATGAACAAACACAAATATAAAGTATTTTACACAATATACAGATTATAAAAAATTTAATTTAACAATAAACTTGTCCATCTAATTTATACCCTCGATCCAATCATATATCTTTCTTTATTTTTGTTTTCAAGATAATTATATTAATTTTTAAATTTTATTTTTCACCGTTCACTTTGTTAAATCCTCAGTAGAACCAAAATGATGCTCAAAAGTGATTGAATATAATCAGGTAAAAATTAAGGACGAGAGATTCTTTAGTTTTATTTTTCAAACGAAAAAAATTCAGAACGTGTTTTCTTTTTAAATATTTTATATCAGATCGAATTAGTATTTCATGGTACTAAAAATTATACCAATTAAATCGTTAATTATTTTTATTGGATTTTAATTTAAATTAGCATTAAAAAAATTATCAATTAATTTTTATATTTAAATTACTTTTTATATAAATAGAAAATTTATGTAATTTAATTTGTTATATTAATAAAATGATGAAATGTTTTGAGCTTAATGTATATTTATTTTAATAAGGTTTTCTTTTATTCTCAAGAGACTAAAAGGACTAATACATTTTAAAAGGATTGAGGTTCAAAAGTACAGAAGAGGTTAGGGTTTCCATAGGCATGAGATATAGGGTTTATGTAGGGTGAAGAGTGGCATTGTAAAGGGAGACATAAGGTTATCAGATGTGGAATCAATGACAATCATGGAAGAGGAAGTATTGGGTTATTCAGATGATTTGTTGGAGTGTCAACACATATGGATCAGTTCATTGTTTTGCACACCTAGAGATAGGTCGGATCCTTGGAGGACCCCTCCCTTTGGGTCACATCCATTGGAGGAGATTGTGGCCATCATAGGTAAAATGGAACAAGCTCTGTCTAACCAACACACTAGGTTTGATGCTCTGTTGAGGGAATGGGTGATGAGACTAGATGATGTTACTATTGAGGTTCTTCGATGCAAGGTGGGTATACCACCAACAAATCATGTTGGATCATATTTAGAAGATCCTTGGACTTTAATCTGGAAAGGACATGGAGTTAATTTGGTCTCATGATGGTGTTCATGTAGCTTTTCCTCCAAGTGAAACATGCAAAGATTTTGAAATTCCTTGCTATAACATAGTTGGAGGAAATGAAGTTTTAATTGAGCTAGGGTTTATTAGAGAGTTCCTGGAACTAAAACATTTGAGTGGTTCCTCCAACACCAATTTAGAGTGCTTACGATCACAGTATTTGGAAGGCATGGGGAAACACACACGATGTAAATCTGTTAAACAATTGTAAGATCAGACCCACCTGAAATTGGGAGAAAAGACCAAGTTTAATGAACTTATGGAATTGGGGGATTTGGCACTTGTAAATCAGTGTCTAGGTAGAAGGATGAGTAGTGAATTGTTAAAGGTATGGATTAAATCCAATTTTGATCCCATTGTCAGTTGCACCCCTCGAATAATGACCTTGGTAAAAGGGTGGATGGTCTAGGTCTTCATGATTGTAGGAGAGATTTAAAAAAAATCTTCACAAATGTTGGAAGTGGGGTTCACAACCACTTTTTCTAAAAAAATGGCATATTGGCGTCGATGCTTGATCTTCTTGAGTGGACATCCTCCTGGTTTGGGTCAAACTATCAGGGCTCCCTCATGTATGAAGAAGTGTTCAAGGAAATAGGGAATGCCCTTGGAATCTTCTATGGAGTTGATTTGTCAATTTAGGACTCGAGGTATTTTGGATTGGCTCATATACTTGTAGGTTTTGAGATTAGCGAGGGATTGGCAGAGAATATGGAAATAAGAAGAGATGTAGACTTATTTAATTTGACCTTAGACTATGAAGGTATATGCCACAATTATGGGCACCTAGAAACTAATTGTATTTATCCAAGGCATAGGAACATATGGGCTTAGAGGAAGCAGTCGAGAGGTATGGAGGAGGAATAGCAAGGAGCTATCGAAATCTCGAGTATGAAGGATAATTTGGGGAATAAGGTGACCATTGGTTGTCCTATGGAAGCACTTCTCAAAGATGAAAAACTAGTCTTCGAGCATAGGCCAACATGAGGCTCTGATTCTAGATGCAAACAATGACAAAAATGATTGCTCACCACAATCGAGCAAGTCCTTTTAGTCTCTTGAGAATAAAAGAAAACCCTATTAAAATTTGATTTTTGGGACTTGGGTTTAGATGTAGAAAACAAAGGTTTGGAACCCTTGAATGATTTTCTTCCTAGTCTTTCTAGAATTGAAAATCCTAACCCCCAACCTCTCATTCTTATTCTTAGGATAGAGAAGCCCTGGTTAGATGAGAATTCCCTAACAAGGTCGTCTGTAAGCCTGTTATATGGAACCAAATGCTCCAAAGCCAATTTGATATTCAACTTCTTTGAAACCCTCACAATATAATCTCAAATCTAGGAGCAAAGGTACTCTTAATTTCCTAGGAAAGGTGGCAAGGGGTTTGGGTACTCTTGATTTCCTAGGAAAGGTGGCAGGGGGTTTGGGATACTTTGAAGAGAGTGGTCCAAAATATCATCAAAGGGGAAGGAAGTCCCATATGACACTAGCCCCAAAACAAGAGATTTCATAAATCAAACATGGAAAATAGTAATCATTGATAGGGGTTGTTGGAGCAAATGCCTCCTTTGAGGGTTTAAAATGATTTTTTTGACCCTAAATTGTCAAGGGTTGGCCAATCCCTAAAAATAATTAGCCCTAAAGAGACTGTTAGCTTGAAAACAAACTCATGTATCATCCTACCGCAAGAAATAATGATTGATGGGGAGAATATCACTCAAGAACTCTAAAAAATGTTCAGTATATGGGAATTCAATTTTATTGATGTTATTGGAAGGTCGGGGGGAAGAACATTACTTGGTGGAAGGAATGTTCTTTTACCCTTACTAATTCATGGGATTTTACAATAGGTTTATGGACTTCCTTGTTCTCTCTGGGGAAGGATATCACTATTTTAAATGTATATGGACCTTATATGGACAAGGTGAAGTATTGTGTTAAGTTGATCTTCAAAATGGATTGCATCCAAACTAGTTTAGTTGTGGTGGGGGGATATTTAAATTTTACATTGGAAGTATGGGGACCAACTGCATAAGTGGAATGTCTTTCTGGTTATTTTATAAAAAACTTGGAAGAAGCAGGCTTATTGGACATTGAACCTACTCACTGACTCCAACCTAGACGAACAAGAGATCACGAGAGGCTCATATTGCAAAGAGGCCTCATCGCTTCTTGATTTATAAAGTGTTCCTTAATAAAATCATTTAGGTTGAACTTGTCCGTGAAATTTATACCATCAATCCAATCATATATCTTTCTTTATTTTTGTTTTCAAGATAATTATATTAATTTGTTTCACCGTTCACTTCGTTAAATCCTCCGTGGAACCAAAATGATGCTCAAAAGTGATTGAATATAATATGGTGAAAATTAAGGACGAGAGATTCTTTAGTTTTATTTTTCAAACGAAAAAATTCAGAGTGTGTTTTCGTTTTAAATATTTTATATAAAATTGAATTATTATTTCATGGTACTAAAAATTATACCAATTAAATCGTTAATTATTTTTATTGGATTTTAATTTAAACTTGCATTAAAAAAATTATCAATTAATTTCTATATTTAAATTACTTTTTATATGTATAGAAAATTTATGTAATTTAATTTGTTATATTAATAAAATGATGAATTGTTTTGAGCTTAATAAATAAGATTGAATATCCATATATATATATAATAATATATAAGACTAGGAGGACTTATTATTAAATATCCATATATATAATAATATATAAGATTTGGAGGGAAACAAGTCGTTTTCCATTGATCTGTAGAGGAGAAAGTCGGATCGGCTAGCAGCGATCCACCAGGGGCAGTGTTCCTCAAGAGCGTATCATGTGCTCGGTTGGAGGCGGTGCCCCACCGCCTTCCCCTGCCTCTGATGTCGAAGCCTTTAGGCATCTCATCAACGAGCAAGGGAAGAAACTGCCTGCTGGTTCCCTTCCAAAATCCGTCAAAAAGATCGACGAAGTCCCATAAATCGCTCTACCTCCGGACCAACCCATGCGTATCGCAGTGCCCCTTGCAGACCAGGCTTTGGTCGGACAGTTTACAAGGCTCTGGCCCTCTCCTCGGACAACATATAACTGGGTTCAAAAAAACTGGAGACCTTTGATCTCTAACAACGTTACCTCTTACGCATTCAGAATGGGCTTCTTCTTATTTGAGTTTATCTCCAAAGATGATCGCGATATGATCTTCAGAAATGGTCCCTACTTCATGGGGCCGCAGGGCCTGTACCTCAATAGATGGTCATCAGACTTCGATCCGGCTGTGGATGTTCCTAAAGCGATTTCGGTCTGGGTTCGCTTGCCCACTTTGTCAATTCATTGTTGGAATCCTGAATCACTGTAGTCAATACAAAATCAGTTGGGAAGATACATTGACAAGGTAGATCCCAAGGACCAGTACTCCTGTGCCCAGATCTGTGTGGAAGTAGACCTCAAAGGCGGTCTCCCGAAAGCCATCAAGCTAATTGTAGGGGAATGACAACACTTCCAAAAGATGGACTACGAACAACTGCCTTTCAAGTGCAGAGGTTATCATGAATACGGGCATTTCCAAAAGCACTTCCCAAAAAATCAGCTCACTCAACAGGACAAGGAGCAAGGGGAAGGGTGGCGGCAACCCAAGCGTCCAAAGACAAACCCTAAAGAAAATCCTAGAAGAGAAGGAAAAACCCCTAATCCAAACTCGACAAATCCAAGTAAGAACAAGGAGACTCAGAAAACCCAGATTGAAGTTGAAAATAGTTTCGTGGGTCTGGGGGATCTAGAAGTTGAAGCAAAGGATCCCAATGAAAGCATTGTGGATCGTCAATCCAATCAAGAAGGGAATAGGCCGAAAGAAAATGAATTACCTTCTTCCCAAGACTCGAGAAATACTTCTGAAGCACATGAGGCAGGAAAAGAGACCGAAAGCTCAGAAGAAGAAGACGAGGAATTTGATATCTCCTAAATATTCCCAAAACAAGTCACCAGAGGTCGGAAATCTGAAAAAGAAAAGAGGGAAACAACCACCTACAAGGACATGGTTTAAGGATCTCAACCAAAATTGGAAAAAATGCTAAAAAACAGAAGGAGTGGTAAGCATCAAGGGAAGCCCTCCAAGGGGGATTCCACAAACCCCATAAGTAAGTAATGAAGGTCGTCTCCTGGAATTGTAGAGGACTAATGAACAAAACTAAAGAAGAAGTGATGAAATACCTGATTCGCATCTCAAAGCGAGATATCATGCTAATCCAGGAGACCAAAATGGAGGAGCGAGACTTCCTCCTTGTTGGCATGTTTTACAGGCAGTGTATTCTTTTCATTGATGGCAAGTACAACAACAATGATGGCATGTCTACAGGCAAGAACAACAACAATGATAGTATGCTGACCGACAGAGTGTTCTTGTCATTGATGGCAAGCTCAGAGTATGCAGCGATGGAAAAACAGGGACAACGTAAGCCCGGGAGGAGAAGCAACAGAGATCTTTGGATCCCATTGAGAATTCCCGATGAACGTCATATCTGAGCCCGAGGTCCAACCAATGTTGGATCCAGGAGAACCTATACGTTCTTTAATGAGCAAGGTGAAGCGGGGTTATGAAATCCCAAAGGCAAGAGGATAGTTTCGGATACCGGGAGTTGGAAGAGTCGAGACTCTTCATCATCAGGAGTCCTGGAATCGCGAAATGCGAAACCCCGAAAACCCGAAATAGGCACGTCAACAAAGACTCAATTTCGGAGTTTCAGTTACCGGGAGATGGAGGAATCAAGAGTTGAGACTCTTCATCAACAGGAGTCCCGAAATCGTGAAATGTAAAATGGCGAAATGATCTGAGCCGTTGGTTCGAGGAGATCGTGGACCGTTGATCCGACTCTATTTCGGAGTATCGGATACCGAGATTTCGGATACTGGGAAATGGAGATGTCAAGAACTCTCACTACAGGAGTCCCGAAGTCGCGAAGTGCGAAAATCCAAAAAGATGATCCGACTCCATTTCGGAGTATCGGATACTGGGATTTCGGATACCGGGAGATGGAGATGTCAAGGACTCTCATAACAGGAGTCTCGAAATCACGATATGCGAAATCGTGAAATAATCCTAACCGTCGGATCGAGGATTGATCTGGATCGTTGATCAGACACAACAAAGGCCCATGAAGTTTCAAAATCACGATAAGATCTGGACTGTTGGGTCCATAGGACACGTGGCGAAAGATCGTCATTTCTCTCACTGGAAAGTCAAAGGAATGGGGTTCCCTAACCTCCCGAATTCGCGACATGCGAAATCGCGAAATGACGAAATGCGAAATTGCGACATGGAGTTTCAGAGATCGCGACTTGGAAGTGTCGAGAACACTCACATCAAGGATGCCTAAATGCCAAAAGGCGAAATCGCGAAAGCGCTTTATGGTTAAGCGCCTGGTCACTGCCGGTGGTCACATCGTCGAACAGCTGTAGAGAAGAGCTGGAAGAGACAAGCTCCATTTCAGAGTTTGGGACATGGAGAGTCGATGCGACTCGTCACAGAATCTTCAAAAAGCGAAATGCGAAATGCGTGTTCAGAATTGGCCCCTGGTCATAACCCATGGTCACATCGACGAAGGCTCGAGGAAGGAGCTAGTGCAACCAAGCTCTTTTTTTAGAGTTTCAGGGATCGGGACATGGAGTGTAACAAAATCATCACCACGGTGATCCCGAAATGCCGAAGTGCGAAATGGCGAAATGAACGCAAGATTCAATGAAGTCAATCCAACGGTGCAGATGAAATTGAATAAGATCGGAGGGCTACTATTGCACTTCGCAGTGTAACTGCTAGAAACAACTGATGGTTTCTGCCAGAGGATGAGCTTGTCTATGACAGAGAAGATGAAGAGTCTCAACTGCCAGAGAAGCTGAGGAATCTCAGAATAACACACAGTGATGATGGATGCCTAGGCGAAACCGCCAGAGAAGCTGAAGAGTTACCATGATGATCAGGCAGAGGACTCACAATGAGAAGAATATGCAGAACAGAGAGATAACGTGGCGCACAGGAGATTGAATAGATGTGGAAGAGTGAAGTGGAGAAAACTCTACGATGTGGAGTAGATTGGCGTGGTGTGAGCATGCAGAGGGATGGCGAATATTGCATGCACAAGGAGCATAGAGACTATAAGAATGCAGAACAAAGAAGAGATGAGAGCTGTTGCGGCTATTGAGAGTGAGTCATGTGTGTAGAAGTAGGTAGAGTGCAGCAACTGAAATGCACAGAAGAGGAAAGGTGCATTGAATGGACATGGCGCACAGAGCATAAAAGGCAGAAGATCAGAAAGCGCAATGCATTTGTGCAGGAAGACAGTGAGGCAGACAGAGCAGGGAAATGTAGCAGAACAATGATGAGACTGGTAAGCCATTGTTGAACATTATATCAATGTAATAAGTTTCTGTAACAAAGATTTACATTTTAGGGTGGTAGGGAGGTGTTAGGGAGGACTGTTTTCCTCAGAGGTTCAAGTGGGTGCTTGAACACAGGGAGTTGTAGCTTCCGTCTGGTTGCAGCCAGAGAAACCAGGGTGGCAGGGTGGTGCA
>SNQJ01S0013574.1:63118-83709 GCA_010110895.2 Picea sitchensis
TTAAAAATTTACCATTTTAACTCTATCTTAATTCACATTAAAAAGTGATAAATTTAAATGTATGGACCTCTTGTAACGTTTAAAAAAAAAGCAAGTCTTGTACAAAATGAGTGGGCCTTTACTAGATTAGCACTTTCATCAACTACTTCTAAGCTTTTAGTTGTAAGGCATATTCTTTTGTGTTAAAATATAATTTTATCTTGATTTTAATTACTAAGGGTGTTGGTGGAAGATTAATAATTTTTATAAATATAATGAAGATACAAAAATAAATTAAAATAATTATTTATCAAATAAAATTTATAAAAATAAAATTTATAAAGAAAAAAAAGTGATTTTTTTTTTATGATTTCCATTTTTTATATCATTTAAATAATGAGTAATTTTTGTTAAAATTATAATTTTAGTATTCTAGATTGATGTTTTTAATGCATAAATAGATTTAGTCCCCGATGTGTAGTAGAGTTGGTGACAAAGTGTGTTGTTAAGGCACTCTGTGATGTTAAGTCATCGGTTCGAAACCTGCGGGGACAAAAAATCCATCCATGTTAAGGGTTGGTGTGGCTTAGGCTAGGTGCGATCCTCGAGTGATTTTGGTATGTCCTAAAAGATTTGTCAACCTAATTTTTTTTCTCTTTCCCATCTTTTGTATCATTTCCAATCACACAACTACCAAATTTGTGACTCAAAGAACTTAGTGTTATCTTTGAAAACTTACCTCCTGAAGTCAAAAGATGAAAATTTCCCTTAGATTTCAATGGGTTCGGGTTATATTCACATATTTTGATTGTGTGGAATTAAAGACATGGAATGGGGGATTCAACATTTCTCTAAAGTGATTCTAGAAGAGAGAAATGCCAATCTCTTGTTCACCAATGTTTGAAATTGAGCAATTATGCAAATGGACCAATAACAACATATCAGGTGGTAATGTTCTCATCATCTAGTTTGGATGTTAGGACATGTGTCACTGAAAAGGGGATGGCATGGAATTAAAGGGTTGCAAAAGAAGAAGCAATTAGATTTTTTTGAATGAAGATGCTTCCATGTATTTAACTTCGGTATTCAAAATGACAATTTCTTCCATGTATTTAACTTCGGGATTCAAAATGACAATTTCTATAAAGTTTTCTTCCTAGAGTTTCTTGGGGGAATCTTGAGATCATCCTTGATAAAGTACTAGAAGTTCCCCATTGTTGTCTTGAGACACTTCACAACTCTATTCCATGAAGAAATAAATCAAACCCCGAGTAAACACTATAGTCTTCCTAGATGGATCAAGGTAAAATTTCTCCCCCCGTTGTGTGTTAAGGATGTAGGGCTCTCTCTCCAGGGAAATCCTAGATTTTTCCCTAATGAGGCTTGAAGGCTCCCTAGGCGAAGCTCAACACCTTTCATACTTAGGATTTATTATTCTTTCTAACCCACTTCCTAGGGTTCGAACTAAGTAATTCCCCAAGTAAGACTGGCCAATTGAAAATCAACTCTTGACACATTTGAGGTTGCAAAAAAAGGGGGGATTTTCCCATAAAATGTGATGTAGTCAGGTCATGAACCCTTATGATATCATAGACATAGCGACATTTATCCACAATTTCTAGAAACATATTTGATTCCAATATTGATCAATTGAATCATTATAGTCTGCAATTAAATTGAAACAAGTATAAAGATACCACAATAATAAAAAAAATCAATAGAAATAATCACAACAATAAATATTATTTATTAAATAGATTGGTGAAGCTCTTGAGCGTCCATTACATTTGTAGAAACTATGCATGGGTCTTTGAAATCCACAACCATTCACACTACATAAACAAAATGAAAGGAGAACCAACGACCCTTTACTTATTCACAAACTCCATATTTATACGTATGCTTCTTGGTTTTTTGCCTTACAACTACCCTAACTATTCAAATTACAAATACAATGTTTCATATTCCAATGCTTGACAAAAATTCATGAAGGACAATAAATATTTCTCTACATTTACACAAAAATTTAAGCACAAAATAGAACCAAAACCAAGTCAATGTAAGAAATGGTTGAAACTATGGGCATCTTGCTCACAAGATTGTTGATAAATCAATAATCATTGAATGTCTTCGCATTTTATTTCTTTTCTTCTTTCGTCTCTTCCACACTCTAAACCACTCATCATTCGACATTCTCCATTCAACATCCTTCTTTTCCTCTGTAATATACACCTCTACAATCCACCACTGCAAGCAACTCCTCACACTTTTGTTCAACTTTGTCATCTTCTTCACTTGATTCACTTTCATCATAATTTTCATCATTTCCTTTAACACTTGCTGCAACTTGTTTTCCTTTGTTGGCTTCTACAAACATCACCCAATGGGGCTCACTGCCTCACATTTCTCCCTCTCAGTGGTGTTTACTACCTCCGCATCCTCCCCCTTTTGCACCATTACCACTATCTCAACAAACTCCACTGATGCTTGTTGCTCAAGCATCTCCTCATTGCTTTTTTCTTTTACTGCAACCACTCCTTTGCTACAATCATCTTCCTATTGTTTTTTTCTCTACTATAGCTTCACTCTTTTGCATCAACTCTTCTTGCTACAACTATTGCATCTTTTTTGTTGTTACAAATGTTGCATATTTTCTTTTCTTTTGTTGTACACCCCACTTCACCTGCCACAAAGTCACCACATAAAACATTATGAGAATCAAACATTCTTGTCTACATCCCTTCCATTGTTACATCTACATTAGCATCATATCCTTGCAACTCCACTACTACAAGACCACTTCCTTCACAATATTGCCTTTTTCTATGACATCACTTGCTACTACAACATCTCTCCCTTGCAACTTTGTTGCAACTTCTTTCAAGTTTGTTGCATCAACTCCTTTACTTTAATACTTTTCCTACAATACTTTTTTGCAAGTCATTCTTTGGTGTTTTCCTTTGGCATGATACCCATAACATGCACTTCACACACACTTCTCCACCATTTTCCTCAACATGCACCCCACTTTCACAAACAACACTCTCTGCAACCACATCCAAAATAATTTATTTTTCTCTCTCCTCTCACAACTTTCTCTTATGCTTTGTCTACATTTGCACCTTCTCAATTCCCAAGGCCAAATCATAAGCTTCTTCTAATGAATACATCTTGTTTTCAATTATCTTCTTTTTAATGGATAACTTCAATCCATACACAAACTACATGATCTTTTCCTCACTACCTCTTACAAAACTAGAACTCATAGCTACTTTATAAAATTCATCAAAATATTCTTATATGTATCTATTCTTTTTCTTTGATTTCTCTAATATTCTCTTCATTTTCAAAGTATAATCAGAATTTACAAAATTACCTCTCAATTTGGTGACAACTTCTCCCAATTCCGGATTTTGTTTTTGCCTCTCCATTTTCTATCTCTCTCCAATTGCTGCGACCAATCATATGCATAGCTTTTGAATCTTCCACATGCAATTTTCACTCTCTAGAGACTTTTAATCTCATTACACTAAAAACACTGGTTCATTTCTTCAATCCACTCCATCAATTCTTTTAAGTCTAAAATTCCCTAAAAATCAAGCATCTACATCTTCAATTGATGTTGTTGCACATCCTTCTCTTCATATTCATCACTCTTTTGGATCACTTTGACTATAGCCTGTCCCTTACTAGTTTAGCCTGTCCCTTACCAGTTTGAAGGAATCCATCATTCTCATTAGTTTTTGGATAACACTATAATACTTATGAACCAACATTTTCTAGACTTCTGGTTCTTCCTCTCACTAAAAAATTAGTGTTCTTGCCATGCCATAATTTTCAATACAACCTACACTCACTCACTCTTTCTACAATCTTCACTAATGGAAGACTCGCCACAAGTGGGGTTTTGTAAGCACTTTATTCTGATTAAAAAAAAAGTTCGTGGTGTTTTGTATTTTCAAACTGTACGCGCGTCAATATTGGAAATTGGAAAATGATGCATTTTAGCCATTATTTTATTAAAGTTATTTATTTTTACATTATGAATAATTTGAGGTCTACATATTTTAAAGGATTAAAATTAATTCAATCTGTGAGTAATTAGATTGAGTTTGTTGTTGTCTTTTAGCTTTCTCCAACATTTATTTTAAAAAAATATAATAATTTTTTATTTTAACAATATTTTTTAATTTTTTTAAAACAATATTATTGTATTAGTTATGTTTTATTAATTTAATTGATAATTGTGATTGATTTTTGTGTAAAACGTCTAAATTTTCTAGTGGACACTTCATTCATTATATTCATGAAAACCACTATTCTACTAATACATTAATAAAATAATAACACTAATACATTAATAAAATAATAACACTATTGTTATTAATATATGAATAATAATAAAACTAGCCTAGATTCATCTTAATTTTGGATTTATCAAGTTTTGAGAAATCAAATATTTAGAGGTGCAATCCTCTGTGCAAACCTCTTTTAGAGTGCAAAACTTGCAAAACTTAAAGAAATATTTGTACCTCCAAATGTAATCCTCTCAAAGCTACATAGATGCCAAGTTAAGATGAATCTAGGTTAGTTTTTATTATTATTCATATATTAATAACATTAGTGTTATTATTTTATTAATGAATTAGTAGAGTAGTGGATTGTATGAATATCAGTACTCCATAATTTCCAACAAACACTCTCTCATGTAAATCTACAAATTAATACATCTATAATAACATGTATGTAAATCCATTAATACATATGTTATTGAGTATTTTTATTTAACCTGAATAATTATAATTCAAAGTGTTGATTTATTTTTGTAAATTTGGTTAAGTAATATAAATCTAAATTTATTTACTCTAAAGCCTATTTGTATTTTTTTTTAAAGTTAACTTGTATTTTATTTTTTATTTTTTAAAACATATATATTATTATTTTTGTTATCTCATCCCTCCCTCCGAGATTGAGATTGTAGAGGGTCTCTGAACCCAATAATATGAGATACATGAATATTCAATATTCAATAAATACTAAATTAATGAAAAGAACATTACTAATAAAAAAACAAAATGGATGGATGAAGTAGTTGTATGAATTGAATTTGATTTTTAGAAAAATTCAAGTAAATTGAATTATTTTGCTCATTGATTATTAATATTAAGGGGGTTAGTTGTTTAGGAGGCATGGCTGAGGGCATTTGTCACTAATTGGGTTAGGAAGTTAACACATTAACTTCAATGGCCATAATGACAATGGTAAACCATATTGACTATGGTCAACCATGTAGACCCAATGAATGGTCGATATGGTTCCTATCGATTCAGGGAGAACACACTAGTTGCTATATAGACAATATTTTGTGGATAGGCCAGAGAACACTTAAGGCAGAGAACACAGGTGGCTATTAGATGATATTTTGTGGCGAAGCCACTTGATGCCCCAAAGGAAGAACCAGACTCATTCTAAGATCTTGGAAAAGATTCGAGACCTATTTCCGGTTAGTGGATATTACAAATCTCCACTTAGACCTCTTCATGTGAATAATTCAATTTATTTTACTGGTTTTCGCGCTTTTGAAAGCTCATTTATGTTCAACGCTCGCTTTATTCATTCATAGCAGCAGTGGGTACCCCAATGGATCAGAGAGCTCAAGTAATTCTTAGGTTGACGATATTAACTATGTTTGATTGATTATATTGATCATGTTTGACCATCTTGACAATATTAACCATAATTCACCATCTTAACCATGGTTTATGGGTGCTCACATGAAAATAACGACTTGAGAAGAATCAATGGTGTTTTAGCAAGAACATCCTCACATTGTAATTTTAGGGATGCATGTGCATTATTGAAAATGTGAACGTGTTATTCTTAAATAAGATTGGTGTCTCCCAAATTTCCAATTAATACCCACCTAAAACCATCATGTAAGTGTTGAAATTTGAGTCGCTTCTAAAGATATTCTTATTATATTTGTAATGACAAAACCCTAAAAGACATTGTTTATTATATTTGGCCCTATTATGCCTCTGTAAAAGTCGGCCCTATTGTGCCTAGAAAAGTCAAATGTAAATTACAAAGATAAAGTGGACAGGCCGGCCCTAACCAAATTATTGGGGGGGGGGAGGCACACAACTTGTATTTATAATAGGCCTAGCGCCTCATTTGGAAATACAATCATCAAGATATCTCTATCAAGTGCACAAGTCTGAGAGTGACACAGCTACAAGGAGTGACACAACTACAAGGAAGACTATCTCAGTAAAGGGTTTTTGTCATATTGGTGAAGGACTATCTTGGTCTAGTGGTGCGCTAATCTATTTTGGTTAGGGTTTTTGGTGGATCTTTTGTTTGGTGAGATCTCTCTTGTGATAGACATTGTTCTTGTTGAATAATCTATATTAAAGAAGCTTTGCTGGGTTTTCTCCCCCACGAGGGTTTCCTAGGATAAACTTGTGTCTACTGTGGATGTCTTTCTTTTAGTAATCCTTATGCATGTAGTTATTGTTTTAATAGAATGTAAAATCCCCACTCAATTTTTTCATATTTTTACTTAGTTTTGCTGAGTTGACATTTTGTCAAATAGTTTGCTTCTATAGTGTTTATATGTATTTGTTTATGTAAAGGTTTTATAAATAGTTTGCAGCCTTTGAACTATGTTTAGTCACATAAGATATGACAATAAAACCATGAAAATACATAGAGTGTGTGCCAGCAACTTATTATACTAGAATTATGAGCAACAATAATATATTTGTCTCTCACATAGACTATAACAACAAACAATGGAGATAAGTTTGTCCTCTGTGTTATGTAAATGTGTTGTCTGTGTAGTAAATACAATGTACAATAGTTATATATGAAGAAACAAACATGTAGGATGAAGTTTGTGTTGAACGACTGATAAATAAGTGAAAAACATACCTCCTTATAGCCAAATCGACCACAGACATAGACTACACAGTATTTCCCACAGAGAACTCATTCAACACATAAGAACTCAGCTCCTCCTTTATAGATTTGACCCCAACAATCAACTCATCTAAATCTGGAAGGCGATAATAGCCACCAGTGAAGTGCTTTTCTCTTACTCAAAACTCTGTCCACAATTAGGATATGTCGACCCACTAACAAGGATATTGTCCCCACACAACAATAACCCAGATCATAGAGAAATAACTCGGTTCCACTTCCATATATGCACCCAACCACACTGAGATACGCCCAGACTGAAGAAATTTGTCCCCGCAGTGAATTAATTTGGTTTCCACACTCCAAAAAGGAAGCCACGGTCTTAGCTCGATTTTTATCTCTCAACTTGGCATAAAGATAAACTCAGTTGCAAAGAAGCACAATGAAGATATATGGAGTGATCTCTTCTCCAAATCTAACTAGGGTGTATTGTTGCAACAATGAAACCAGTAAACAAAGAAGGGTTTCCAAAAATCCTAGTCTCCCTTCTCAAGAGCTCTCCAAAATCTTTTCTCAAAATGAACAAATGCAAGAATTGATGATAGAATCCTCCTATCCCCATTTTTTTATACTTCTAACTTGATCTTTTCTTTCCTTCTCTTATGAATGTGGGATAGTAACTGCACTTGATTTTTTTTTCCTTCTTCACGTTCCCTTGATTATTTTCCACCCTAGCCCACTAGAACTCAATTAGGCTAGCAGAATACTCTCTTAGAGAGATTAGGCAGATGGGGATATTGCAGTCCTCCCCACCCAAGATTACTTGCCCCCAATCTCCAAAACAACACAGAAGGAAATTTATAGGAATAATAAGGTTAGCTCCCTAGGAAATTGCTGTACCAATGGCAATGGATTGCCCATCCACCACACTGTTGTTGCATCCCAACTCCAATCTCACAGTTTCAATGATCTCTGCAATACCCCACTTTCGTTTATCTCTAAAACTAAATAACTCCACCAAAATTGTTTTCCCTTCCATTCAAGCTAGGCAAAATCAGATTCCATCACTCTTCCGATAGGTCAATCGAGTTAGGCTGGAAATGAAACCCTAGACCTTATTTCAGAAACCCGTGACTACAGGCCTGAATTAAAACAAGAAGGTTGCAGTAGAGGTTTGTGTCTGTGAATAAGTTGATGAAATGAAATGGACAAGATTGGATCTGGTTGATGGGGATGCAAAAATGGACGAGGGTCCTTTCTTTTGCAGGGAAGGCATATATTCTGGGAATATTACTAGCATATAAACTAATTCTTGGTCTACACGAAGCTTTATTTCAATGCCACATCATCGGATTTTAATCCCGGATGTTGGAGTACTTTCTCTCCTTCCCATGTAGCGTCCTTGATAGGAAAATCCTTCCATTTCATAGGGTGCTCCTTGACAGTTCGGTTCCTTAGCTTCCACTCCCTGATATCCAAAATCAAGTACCCCTCTTCATCTAGTGGTGGTAACTCAATAGAGGTAGAGATATGTTGTCCCAATGCCTTCTTGAGACATGAAACATGGAAGACATTATGTATTTTTCATCCCTCTAGAAGCTCTAGCTCGTATGCCACCTCTCCTATGCGCCTGAAATCCTGTAGGGTCCATAGAATATGGGTTTCAATTTTTCTGCCCCCTTCATCTTAAGTGACAACTTCCCATAGGGTCATAGACGTAGGTACACCAAGTCCCCGACCTAAAAGCTACGTTCCACGCGATGCTTTTATGCATAGACCTTCTATTGATTCTGAGCCATTTACAAATTTTTCTTAAGGGTCCATGGAATATCCTGACTCTCCTGAACCCAATATTTAGCTTTAGGTGTTGTGTTGTCTCCAAACACCCGATCCAAAAATGTAGGCACATCATATCCATACAAATCTCAGAAGGGTGTCATCCCAATCAACATGTGATAGGTTGTATTGTAGCAGTGCTCGCCCAAGTGTAGCCACTTTATCCAGCCTTTTTGCTGGCTTGATAGATAATTCCTCAGATAGCCTTCAAGCCATTTATTCACAATCTTGGTCTCCCCGTCCATTTGAGCATGGAAGCTCGTGCTAGGTGTCAGTTTTGCCCCAACTAACCTGAAAAGTTGTTGCCAAAATCAACCCATGAACCTGTTATCTCTGCCGCTGATAATATTTTTTGGAAATTCGTGCAATCGAAATACCTCTCTAAAGAACAAATTCGCTACCTGTGTTGCGAAATATTTGGAGGGTATTGCAAAAAAATGTGCAAACTTCGTGAGCCTATCGACCATGAAATAAATACAATATTTTCCCTGCACCTGGGGAAACCCTGTGATGAAGTCCATAGAGATGCTTTCCCATTTTTGTTATGGGATGGGAAGCGGTTGAAGTAAACCAACCAGTTCAGTATGCTCCACTTCGTTCTGTTGGCATATTTTTCATTCCCTCATGAATCTCAACACTTCTGTCTTGAGGCCTTTCCACATAAATCTTTCCTTGGTTTTCCTGTAGGTTTTCAAGTACCCAGGATATCCTGCCAAAGGTGAACTGTGTGTTGCTTTCATGATTTTGTCCTTAAACTAAGATTCTGGTACTAAATAGATCATGTATTTGTAATAAATGGTGTCATCCATAACTCGGTACCAATCATCCTGGATCTGACCGTCTAGGATCTCACAAGCAAATCTATCCTTGGAGTATTCTACCAACAAGGGATATTTCCAATCAATTGAAATATCCATGAGGGAGAGAGTGGATGGTACTCTATAAAGGGAAACAACCACCACATTATTCTTTCCCTTCACGCATTCAATCTTGAAATCATATGCTTGAAATTTACTGATCCACTTATGTTGCCTCTCACTCAATTCTTTCTGCTCCATGAGGAACCTCAGGCTGTTATGATCTGTCTTCACTTTGAACCTATTCCCCACCAAGTACTGTCAGAATTTGGACAATGCATGCATAATGGCCAACATCTCCTTGTCATATATTGAATAATGTCATTCATAATCCCTAAGTTTGCAGCTTTCAAAAGCAATGGGATGATTATTTTGCATCAACACGGCTCCTATCCCCATCCGCGAAGCATCAAATTCAAGCATAAATGGTTGAGTGAAGTTTGGTAAGGCTAGCACAGGGCATGAACTCATTGCATGTTTCATTTTCTCAAAAAATTTCATCTGCGCCTCATCTATCCAACTGAAAGCTCCTTTCTTAGTGATATTTGTAAGAGGTGTCATCAACTGTGAGAACCCCTTAACAAATTTCCTGTAATAAGTGCAGAGCCCTAGGAAGCTTTTAGTTCTGTCAAATTTCTGGGGGTAGGCCACTCTATAATTTCCTTGATTTTCTCATGGTGGACCTAGACACCGTTTTCCCCGATCACATGCCCCAAGTAAAGCATCTCAGTCATGCCAAAATCACATTTGGACTCTTTTGCATAGAGCTGTTTCTACTCCAAAATCCCCAATACCTTATCCAAATTCCTGATATGATCCTCCTAAGTCCTACTATAAATGATAATATCATCAAAGAAGACCAACAAATATTTCTTCAACTTCTTATTGAACACATGGTTCATGCAGGACTGGAATGTAGCAGGGGTGTTGGTTAGCCCAAACAACATAACTAGGAACTCATAATGCCCATAATGGCATCAGAAGGAAGTCTTCTGAATGTCCTACTCTCAAACTCGAATCTGGTGGTACCTTGAACGAAGATCAATCTTCATGAAATATTTTTCTCCCATCAACTCATCCATCAGTTCATAGATCCTCGAAATTGGGTACCTGTTCTTTATGGTTTTCTTGTTAAGCGCTCAGTAGTCAATGTACATCCTCATCAAGCCATCCTTTTTCTTAAACAATAACATCGAAGAGGCAAAAGGTATAGAGCTAGGCCGAATGTGACCCATCTTTAACAAATCCTTGATGGTTTTTTCTATCTCGTCTTTGTACATCTTGGGGTGGCGGTAAGGATTGGTTATGACAGCTTGAACTCCTTCTTCTAATTCTATAATATGTTCAAATCCTCTATCTGGGGGTACTCCTGGAGGAATGTCATAAAAAAGCTTCTGATGTTTACGAAGCAATTCCTGAATATCATCTGGATACTGTTGAGGACGATCTAGTGGCTCCCTGTCAGAAATGTATCACTTAACTTCCCACTCTATGTCTCCATGCCGCATCACTGCCTCCATACTGTGAGATGACACAATCTTGGGTGGATACTGGTGCATAGCTCATAAAACCACCTTTTTTTTCCATTTGGCCCCATGAACTCCATTTCCATAGTCCTATGGTCAATAGTGTATTTCCCAATGGATTATAACCATTGAAATCCAAGAACCACATTAGTGTCTGGCACATCCACCACAAAAAAATCACCTGTCAACGTATAATTCCCCATGGTTATTTTCAACTTGGGGATCCATCTAGTGCACTCCATATTATAGCCTCTGGGTATGATCATGGTGAATCCCTCAAACTCCTTCGTCGAAATTTCTTGCCTGTCCACCAAAGTTTCATCTATAAAGTTGTGGGATGCCCCTCTATCAATCAACACTGTAACCTTGTGCCCCTGCAGGACTCCTCGGATTCTAAAAGTGTGGTACCTGGGAAGTCCTGACATGGATGCCATAACAAGGACCTTAGCCCCAGCCTGTGATGTCTCCTCACCCAATGTTTAATGTCCCTGTTCTTGTTCCTTCTTCTCTTCCTCGTCATCATTATCATTGTTCGAATAGACCTCAATATAATGATCCTTGTCGATCTTGTCTTTCCCGACACACTTGTGCCCTAGTACCCAAAGCTCTTGACAACTAAAGCACAACTTATTCCTCCTTAGCTCCTTTCTTGTTTCTTCATCTAGTTTGGGCTTCCCAGCTCAATCCCTCTGAAATGGTTTGGTTTCCTTGCTCTTATGTGGGAAGGTGGGTTTTGGAGGAAACCTTCTCTTAGGAACATCATCCTGCATGTCCCTAGTACGATTGACTGCATCCTGCAAAGTGGTGGGTTTGTAAGACTTCACCCATCCACGTAATGGATATGTTATCCCCTCAACAAAAAACATCACCAAGTGTGCCTCATATATGTCTGTCACCATCACTGTTACTCTTTGGAACTCAGAGATAATGCCTCTAGGATACCTATCTGCTTGAGCTAAGCCAACTCTCGAAAATGGATCTATGGGTCTTTCCTATCAAACCTCTCAATGATCCTCTGTGTGAAATTGAGGTATGAAGTGATTCCTGAATGACCCAGTGTCACTAAACCATGGTACCACCACTCATGGGATTCTCCGTCCAAATGGAGGGTGACAAGCTTAATAACATCAGCTTCAACCATTTTGTTGAGTTGGAAATAAGTGTCCAACTTTTGCACCCATGCTCTAGCATGCATTTTGATGACCCATCAAAGTTTGGAATGGTCAGTTTTCCCAATGTGTGTTGTAACTCCGTGTTTTGGGATATCATCCCTTTGGCCCCCCTAGGTCTGTTCTTGATTTTTAAGTGGAAATTAAAGAAATGAAAGGACATGGCAACCTAAAAATCATCTCCCAATGTTCGGTACTCCTCCAAATAAGATCCAAAGGGTATATCCTAATCAGTCTGGTCCATTCGCCTTGATGCATCATTATCAAGGAATTGAGGCATGGCCTGGGTGTACTGGTGTACAAATGGGGGTGGCTCTGCATGGTGGTGTGAGAATGGATTTCTTCCTCATTATTAGAATCCCTTTCACCATTATGATTTTGCATGTCTTGACTCCCCATGGTGTTAACTACCATCTGCCTCATCAAATCTATCATTTATTTCTAACCCCTGCCAAATCATTCAATGCACTAAGAAGACTGTTGAAAGCATGTTCATATTTGTCACTCATGATGTCTCCACCCTTATCTAACTTATTTACCTCAGGCTGAGCTTCTAATTCTTGAAATGGTTCTTGACTGTCCAATGGAGATTCTCGACTCTGGTATCTCTTCCTTCTGTGGGTCTCGTTCTTCCTATCCTCCCTATTCATTTACTGCCCAAATATTTTAGCTTTCAGATCCCCATGGTTGAGCAAGGAACATGCTCTGATACCACTATAAAATCCCCACTCAATTTTTTTTTTCTGATTTTTACTTAGTTTTGTTGAGTTGACATTTCGTCAAACAATTGCTTCTATAGTGTTTATATGTATTTGTTGATGTAAAGGTTTTATAAATAGTTTTCATCCTTTGAACTATGTTTAGTAACATAAGATAGAAAATAAAACCATGAAAAATACAAAGAGTGTGTGCCAACAATTTATTACACTAGAATTATGAGCAACAATAATATATTTGTCTCTCACATAGACTATAATAGCAAACAATGGAGACAAGTTTGTCATGTGTGTTAAGTAAATGTGTTTCTTGTGTAGTAAATACAATGTACAACATTTATATATGAAGAAACAAACCTGTAGGATGAAGTTTGTGTACAACGACTGATAAATAAGTGAACAACATACCTCCTTACAACCAAATCGAGCACAGATAGAGACTACACAGTATTTCCCACAGAGAACTCATTCAACACATAAGAACTCAACTCCTCCTTTATAGATTTGACCCCAACAGTCAACTCATCCAAATATGGAAGGTGATAACATCCACCAATGAAGCACTTTTCTCTTACTCAAAACTCTCTCCACAATGAGGATATGTCGAACCACTAACAAGGATATTGTCCCCACACAAAAATAACCCAGATCATAGATAAATAACTCGGTTCCACTACCATATATGCGCCCAGCCACACAGAGATACGCCCAGACTGAAGAAATTCGTCCCCACAGTGAATTAATTTGGTTTCCACACTCAGAAAAGGAAGCCACAGTCTTAGCTTGATTTTTCTCTTCTCAACTTGGCCTAAAGATAACTTAGTTGTAAAGAAGCACAATGACGAGATCTGGAGTGATCTCTTCTCCAAATCTAGCTAGGTTTTATCGCTGCAACACCGAAACCAGTAAACAAAGAAGGGTTTCCAAAAACCCTAGTCTCCCTTCTCATTAGCTCTCCAAAATATTTTCTTAAAATGAACAAATGCAAGAATTAATGATAGACTCCTCATATCCCCCCCCCTTTTTTTATACTTCTAACTTGATCTTTTCTTTCCTTCTCTTATAAAAATGGGATAATAACGCCACTTGAATTTTTTTTCCATTCTTCATGTTCCCTTGATTATTTTCCGCCCTAGCCCACGGGAACTCAATTAGGTTAGCGAAATTCTCTCTTAGAGAGATTAGGCAGATGGGGACATTACATAGACTAAAGTTAAATAATATCACACACTTAACTATTTAAGAAGAATTTTAACATGGTATCAAAGTGAGCCTGGAAGAGGCCATTTGTACAGTATTTAAGAGCTCACTAAAGAAACTAAGGGGTAAATTCACGGAGCTGGGTAACACTTTTGTGACAATCTCATCTCCAAAATTCTGAAAAACATTCTTTCGGATAAACTAATATTATTTTTCGACTGAAAACTATTTGTTTCGACAAAACTATGGAATGTCAAATCGAACGGTACAATGACGATGCCCTCAATTTTCGTGTAGAAATTTAGTCCGACAGATTTTTTTCCATCCGACAATATATTTTAGGCCGAAATATATTCAGGACGAAAACATCGTTCAACCAAAATATTATTTCGGCTGAACTATTCATTCGTTCGAACTATTCTTTCGGTCGAAAAACGACTTATATATTAACCGAACATCGAAAATGTAACGTTTTTCTCGACTGTGACTGTGACTGACTGAGTGGTGTTGTGTGAGGGACTGAGTGTTGGCGCAAATGTGGTTTTGGTGCGGATGTGCTGGTGTGTTGGTGTTGGTGGGTGCTCTTTCGGGAAGTTGTGTTGTTGTGTTGGTGGGTTCTCCTTCGGGTGGGCGGGCCGAGCTTCAGGTAAGCTAAAAATTCCCACTGATATTTTAGTTTTTCTTTTTCTTTTAATTTTATTTTTTAATTTAAATTTAAATTTATATTTAGGCCTCTGTAGCGAAGCCGTGGGCACGGACGTGGTTTTGGTGAGGAAATGTTGTCATGTTGATGTTGGTGGGCGCTCCTTCGGGCGGTTGTGTTGTCGTGTTGGTGGGTTCTCCTTCGAGCGGGCGGGCCAAGCTTCAGGTAAGCTCAAAATTCCCACTGATATTTTAGTTTTTGTTTTAATTTTAATTTTATTTTGTAATTTAAATTATGTTAAATTTTGGCCCCTGTACCCAAGCCGTGGGCACGCCAAAGACTTGTCCATTGGGTTGGGCCCCCATGGCCAAGTCACAATCCATTGGACTGTGACTTGACCGACTATGACTTGGCCGCGGGGGGCCAACTCTATGGTCAAGCCATTGGCGTGCTCACGGCTTGGCCATAGGGCTGGCCCCTGCGGTCAAGTCACAGTCCAGTGGCTACAGGGGCCCAACCCCGTGGCCAATCCATTGGCATGCCTACGACTTGGCCATAGGGATACCCCCCCCGTGCCCAAGTCATAGTCTAGTGGCCAAGCCATAGGCACGCCAATGGCTTGGCCCCTGTGGCCAATTCACAGTCCACTAGACCTGGACTGTGACTTGGTCGCGGGGGGCCAACACTGTGGCACAATTCAACAGTTTTCATCTTTTGATATACTTTCATTTTGTTATAAAATTATTTTGAATAACAATTTTTTTTGGTATTGCAAAGTATTTTGTTTTACCATCTAGATCTACTCACATTTGTCTTTGGTATACTGTCATTTGATATACTATCATTTTGAAAACAATTTTAATATTTGTTTATTCGTCTTCTATTTTTGTATAACATAGGATAAGTTCTGACAATTAAAATGTCGATAAGTTTCTAGAGTTTTATAAATCCATAATTCTGCACTTCTACCATTATTTTTAGCTTCTTTGTATACCCCTTTCAAAATATCACCAGTTTTGCAAAGCCTTAGAATTAGAAATAATGACCTGCTTTATATAAAACCAATATTATTATTAAATATTTAACCTTTAACTCACTCAAATATTTATCATATTTATTGAGAATATCCTATGCAGTATCCCAACCAACCATAATATATTATACACTATAACAAGTAAACTATGCATGTTGGAAAATATGGAAAATATATTGAATGATCAAATTTCAAAACAAAACATCCTAGAAAAGCATTTTCTAGATCACAAAGATAATGTAAGAATATCACCTAAAATACTCCATTTGCATCATTGTAGACATTACCATTTGGAACCATTATTTTTGTGACAATTAAGACTCACTCAATTGCATCTTCTTCAATATATATATGTCATTAAAACTCACATTACTATTTGTAGAAATAGGCTTCATTACCACCATAAATTTTGTGACAATTAAGAATCACTCAATTGCATCTTCTTCAAAATATATCCCATTAAAACTCACATTACTATGTTTACAAAGTTTATGATGCACTTACATTTGAAATTATTGTCATGATTTCTCTCAATCAACATGAATTTCCACCTTCTATGACTATATTTTATCTAGATTTCTAACTCCAACTAAGCCTCACAAATATTACATTTGCTCCACCTCATCTTAATTTATATTAGGAATACGAACAATCCTCATACCCATCCCATGTAACATGACAATAAAGGAATTGGTATAAAAACTCAATGACATAAACAATGCTAATGGGCAGTTTATCAATGGCATATAATCCATCTTCATGCAAGACCTTCACCTCGTCGTGATTAAAACATGTTGATGGGGTGTGTGAGGTTATGAATATTAACTCTTTGTTTTGGGGATTCTAATGCATTGCATTATATGTGGTCTTAGTGGATCCAACCATAGGGAACTTTTAAGGAATCTTAAAGAAATGTTCTAAATTTCTAATACATTTTTTAGTGGATCCAACCATAGGGAACTTTTAATGAATCTTAAAGAAATGTTATAAGGAATATATATATGTGGTATTAGTGGATTCAACCATGTTCAAAGAGTATGAACATGCTATTGAGTTAATTTTGGGTAGCTATTCACTCAATGTTAGACTTTATTGCTTTCTATATTCTCAAAAGAGTGAGACAGAGTAAATGGATAAAGACATACATTAGAAGTTGAAATCATGCGTCTCAACAATAATGTATTCTCTTCTCTAGTGATCTTAGTAAAAAAGAAAGATAATTCTGAAAGGATGGTCATATAATATAGAGAATTTATTAAATTATGCTTAAATATAAGTTTCTCATTCCTACCATTAATAAATTATTAACTTGTATCTGTAATCCCCTTGCTTGTTGTTTTACTGAATTGATTTCCCTTGACAAACCCAACTTCTGATTTCAATGACTTCGATGTGTGGGTTTTATTGATTATTATGAAAGGATTATGGTTTTATCTTCTGTAACTTATCCCTTTAGTCATCAGTCCGTGTCTAAGCAGTCAACCAAGAGCTGAATAGACGGTTGTCACTTCGGTGTTTAAAGACCTATAGATTCAAATGCCCTGTTTTTTTGTGCATGGATGATGAGTGAAGATTAATAATTTCCCTGTTGCCTATCCCTTTACTTATCTTTGAGTTGATTGATTCATGGACGAATGTTTAGTCTTTGCGCCTTCTTATGAACGAGTACCTCTGCGGCTTGATTGATTAAAACTTCGATTTCTCTTTGCATTTTTAATTGCTTGAACTTGGGTACATCTCTGCATTTTTATTGATAAACTCTGCATTGTGAGTGATAAACCTCTGAGTTGAATGATAATCCCTTGGCGAACCCAACTTCTGATTTCAATGACTTCTTTGTGTGGGTTTTATTGATTATTATGAAAACATTGTGTTTTTATCTTCCATCCCTTATCCCTTTATTCATCAGTCCATGCCTGAGTAGTCGGCTAGGAGCCTAATTGACGGTCGTCACTTCGATGTTTAAAGACATATAGATTCAAATGACCTGATTCTCTATGCATGGATGATGAGTGAAGGATAATAATTTGTTCTGTTGTCTATCCATTATTATCTTTGAGTTGATTGATTCATGGTTTAATGTTTGGTCTTTGCGCCTTCTTATGAACGAGTACCTATGCAACTTGATTGATTAAAACTATGATTTCTCTCTGTGTTTTAAATTGATTGAACTTGGGTACATCTCTACTTTTTTATTGATAAACTCTGTATTGTGAATGATCATCTCTGCCAAGTCACAATCATTTCAAACAGTTTGTATTTTATAAAAATTTCATAAAAAATTCAAAATGTTCAAGTTTTTATTTCAAACTTTTTATTTTATTTTATAAAAATTACAAATCTGTAGGAATTAAATTTATAATTCCATTTTTACATATGTAATCTTAGAGTACAATGGAGGAGTAATATACATACAATGGAATTTTTTTAAAACATACATATTTAAATTTATTAAATATACTATAAACATACATATTTGGACATTAATACATAATTTATAAACATACATATTTAGTCTCCCACTCTTATGTTGTTTTGCAATTGTAGTGACCCTTTGACTAAAGGAATAATTATAACGAATACTTCATTGTGGATAATAATGTCTAATTTAGACATAAAAGAGTTTACAAACTGCAAAAAAACTTCACTGGTGACATGTTCTCATACCATAGGCAACCACTCAATGTTTGGGAGAGAAACATGTTGGCCGGTCATTCACCATCCTTGAATTAAAATAACCCTGATGTGAGTAGTTTTGATGGATTAACATATGGATCAAGTGATATTGGTACCTGAATGACCCGGTACCCCTAAAATCTTTAAACTGTTGGTGCATTGTATTTTCCAAGAGCTTCCAGAAGTCAAACCTTATGAAGGTTTGATTCTCGGGGTGTGACAAGGCTACTAGGAAATAATATGTTACAATGTAATATACAATTACATTGTAATATGTTATAACATATTACAATGTAATATGTTATAACATATTACAATGTAATATGTTATATATTAATATATGAAAAATCTGCATTAATATAGCACAACAAATAGAAAACAAATAGTGAAACATAGGTAGTATATTCAACGTAGTCATTCCCTCAACCCGTAGAATATATACACTTGTGTAGATTTGATTTTTCCTTGAAATTTATCCGATCAACATTTAATGTAATATGCTTGGCGTTTTAGTCAGCAACTGACTGAATATCACTTTTTCCAATCTCTAGAACAACCAAATTCAACACTCACTTTTGATATGACTTATCTTCCAAATATTAGACTCTTATCATAGTAAACTGCTAAAAAATGAACCATAGACTCCACTGGACTATGACTTGGCCATGGGGGGCCAGCCCTGTGGTCAAGCTGTGGGAATGCCAACGGCTTGGACACAGGGCCGGGCCCCCACGGCCAAGTCACAGTCCACTGTATTATCAACTATGTCAGTCAGAAACTCCGAGTCTGTATTATCAACTCAGTTAGAAACTATGAGTCTATATTATCAAAATTGCTTCGGCCTAACCAGGTCAACATTCTTACTCACAAAAAAATAGCATAGGTCTTGTTCCCTTCAAACGGAGGATTTCAACCAACAATTTTAAACTAACCTGTTGAATAGTGTGTTGGTGTACACCCTATTAAACCAATTTAACAACAAAATTATTCAAATCTCATTGGGGTTGTGTGTTGTCCTAAAAATAGGTAGAGAAGATAGGTGACCAAGGCCATTGTGTCTCTAGCTTCCTTCTCTATCCTGTTGACACTGCCTCGAATGGACAATGTGTATACTAAAACGAAATACAAATGCCCAACATTCTCTCATAACCATGTAACAAAATTTCACCTAGCCAAATTAAATGTGCCTTGTATATTACCAGTTTTCCACTTAATCTGATTAATTTTAAATGTTTCAACTAATTTCTTAATTTATTACTAATCTGCAGTTAGTTGAACTAAATTAGCTAAACATAGATATCGATATGAGTAACTGTTTGATTAGTTTGTGTAACTGTTTGATGAACTTGTGATTAGTTTGTGTAATTGTTCAAAAGATTACATTTTGATTATAAAAGTGTTATAAAATTTTGTGCATAAATGTGTTATATAGTTTGGTACAGGTAGAAGAAATCTTTATGTTTATTTTAAATTTGTTAAAATTAGTATTTAGATTTTAGATTTGGTATGTGTGCATTTGTTTTTGTCCAGTTTAGATTTAAATACTATTTTATTGACTGGTAATAGTTCTGGTCTATTGTTTGGCCACATAATTTGAAATGTGGTTTAATTCATATAAATATTTTTCGTTCTTTTGCATATAAATATTATCTGATGAACATCATCTTAATCTTTTTAATAAATTATGTTTCTTGTAAATATAAATCTGTTCTTCTATTTCTTAAAATATAAATATGTTCTTATATTTACAAATAAATCTGTAAATATAATATATATATATATATATATAATTGTAAATTTTTAAATTTAATTTTAATAAAATTATCATAATTTTTACATATGTAATATTAGAGTATCATAAGTTTCTTACAAAGTTTAGCTTATAATGTTTCTTACAATGCCATGTTTATCGTTAAATTATATTAGCTCTTTCGTAAGTTATGTTGTTTTCAATCTTTTTGCACTTGATGCTACAAAACATTGGTTGTAGGTTTTTAATAATGTGAATCTAGATTATAAAATGTATTCAAAATAT
>SNQJ01S0013574.1:83719-97413 GCA_010110895.2 Picea sitchensis
CTACACATGAAATGATGTCCTTATTAGATGAGATTCTCATATTATAAATAAAATCCATGGGATCCCTTGATCTATAACACCTTGAATACCATTGCACCACTTCTCAACAAGTGAATGCATATGGTATGTTATTTGCGTGTACAAGGATAAAATTCCCTCAATCCCTTAGACACCTTGCATTTACGAATGTCAATTTTCCCAAGGAGGCAATACCTTTGATTGTTGATGCAAGGAAAATAACATCCATAATGTCTTTTATCCAACCACACTACTTTGGGAATGGATGGCCCTATATTGGATTTGATTCCCAGATATATGCTCCCTTAGTTGAGGCCTATATTAGATTTGATTCACTATATTGGATTTGATTCCTAGACTATAGGGAACTTAATAAATTGCGCTTAAAGATATGTTTCTCATTCCTACAATTAATAAATTATTAACTTGTATTTGTAATCCCCTTGGTTTTTTTTTTTTGAATTGATTTCCCTTGGTGAACCCAACTTATGATTTCAATGACTTCCATGTGTGGTTTTTATTGATTATTATGAAAAGATTGTGGTTTTATCTTCTGTCCCTTATCCCTTTAGTCATTAGTCTGTGCCTGAGCAGTCAGTCAGGAGACGAATCGACGGTCGTCACTTCGGTGTTTAAAGACATGTAGATTCAAATACCCTACTTTTCTGTGCATGGATGATGAGTGAAGGATAACAATTTTCTCTGTTGTTTATTGCTTACTTATCTTTGAGTTGATTGATTCATGGCTAAATTTTTAGTCTTTGCGCCTTCTTATGAATGAGTACCTCTGCGGCTTGATTGATTAAAACTTCGATTTCACTTTGCGTTTTTAATTGCTTGAACTTGGGTACATCTCTGCATTTTTATTGATAAACTTTGCACTGTGAATGATAAACCTCTGAGTTGAATGACAATCCCTTGGCGAACCCAACTTCTGATTTCAATGACTTCTCTGTGTGGGTTTTATTGATTATTATGAAAAGATTGTGTTTTTATCTTTCGTCCCTTATCCCTTTAGTCATCAGTCCGTGCCTGAGTAGTTGACTAGTAGCCGAATCGATGGTCATCACTTCGGTGTTTAAAGACCTATAGATTCAAATTCCCTACTTTTATGTGCATGGATGATGAGCGAAGGATAACAATTTGCTCTGTTTTCTATCCCTTACTTGTCTCTGAGTTGATTGATTCATGGCTGAATGTTTAGTCTTTGCACCTACTTGTGTAGATTTGGTTTTTCCTTGAAATTCACCCGATCAACATTTAATTTAATATGCTTGGCTTTTTAGTCAGTAACTGACTGAATTTCACTTTTTTCAGTCTCTAGAACAATTGAATTCTTGAAAATTGAAGAGGACTTAAAAATACTTTATTTGTTATTCACATATTACTTTATTGTGTCCTAGATTGTCGTTGTTGTTTGTGAAACTTTGGACATGGAGGGATATGATGTTAGGTTTAATAATCAACAAAAAATAAAATCAAAACTATATCAAGCAAGGGAGTTAGGGAGTTTATAATTAAGAAATCCCTTGGTGGAAATATGGTTCCTTTATGTAACAATTAGGTATAAATCCCTTAGTGGAAATCCCTTAGTGAAAATCCCTTAGTTTATAGTAAAATTAGGTCCCTTTATGTAACTTTAGGTGACCATTAAATATTTCACAGTTGTGTATTTAGTTCAACTATATCCACAACTATCCAACAATTTGTCCTTAAATCTCTCAAGTGATCCAACTATATAATATAACATTTGTACAGTTCATATGTTATATAATATAACATTTGCACTGTTTATATGTTATATAATATAACATTATCCAATCTGTGATTAGATAAGAGTGCAACATTTAGTAAAGCAAGGTTTCTTATGTGCCAAGATTAAAGGCATAACAAGTTGTTGTACAGTAAATAATGAATCCCAACCAACCATCATATATCATACACTATAACAAGTAAACTATGGAAAATATATTGGAAAATATGGGAAATATATTGAATGATTGAATTTCAAAACAAAACATTCTAGAATAGCATTTTTTAGATGACAAAGATAATGTAAGAATATCACCTAAACTACTCCATTAGCATCATCATAGACATTACCATTTGGAACCATTAATTTTGTGACAATTAAGACTCACTCAATTGCATCTTCTTCAAAATATATACACCATTAAAACTCACATTACTATTTGTAGAAATAGGCTTCATTACCACCATAAATTTTGTTACAGTTAAGATTCACTCAATTACATCTTCTTCAAAATATACATCCCATTAAAACTCACATTACTATGTTTACAATGGTTTATGATGCACTTACATTTGAAATTATTGTCATGATTGCTCTCAATCAATGTGAATTTCCACCTTATATGACTATATTTTATCTAGATTTCTAACTCCAACTAAGCCTCACAAATATTACATTTGCTCCATCTCATCTTAATTTATATTAGGAATATGAAAAACCCTCAAACCCATCCCATGTAACATGACAATAAAGGAATTATTATAAAAACTCAATGACATTTAAGCAATGCTAATAGGAAGTTTAAAACAATGGCATATAATCCATGTTCATGCAAGACCTTCACCTCGTCGTGATTAAAACATGTTGATGTTATTAGTGGGTGAGTGAGGTTATGAAGATTAAACTCTTTGTTTTGGGGATTCTAATGCATTACATTATATGTGGTCTTTGTGGATCCAACCATAGGGAACTTTTAAGAAATCTTAAAGAAATGTTCTAATACATTTTTTTAGTGGATCCAACCATAGGGAACTTTTAATGAATCCCCTTGCTTGTTGTTTTTCTGAATTGATTTCCCTTGGGGAACCCAAATTCTGATTTCATTGACTTCTATGTGTGGGTTTTATTGATTATTATGAAAAGATTGTGGTTTTATCTTCTGTCCTTTATCCCTTTAGTCATCAGTCTGTGCCTAAGCAGTCGTCCAGGTGCCGAATCGACAGTCATCACTTCGGTGTTTAAAGACCTATAGATTCAAATGCCCTGCTTTTCTGTGCATGGATGATTAATGAAGGATATTTTTTTTTTCTGATGTCTATCCCTTACTTCTCTTTGAGTTGATTGATTCATGGTTGAATGCTTAGTCTTTGCGCCTTATGAACGAGTACCTTTGCGTCTTGATGATTAAAACTTCGATTTCTCTCTTCGTTTTTAGTTGCTTGAACTTGGGTACATCTCTACAGTTTTATTGATAAACTTTGCATTGTGGATAGATATTGAGGAGAGATGTTGACACGGTATTCTCCAAACATTCTTCGCAAATGCTCTAGGTTCTCCCAAGAAGGAAGAACAATAACTCCTTCTTCGACTGAGACTCCGAGTGACCAACAACAATCTCGTTAGAGGAGATTTCAAACGCGTCTGTGAATAGATCAACTGCAGAACCTTCTCAAGCAAGTGCTATGGATGAAGCATTCTTAGATAGGTTGCGCATTGATACTCCTACACCTGAGAATGTAGGGAATACCTCTGGACAAGAGAATATTTTAGGTAATTTTCTTTGATTTGTTTATTTTTGTTGTATTTAAATTTATGTGAAGTTAAATATTGTAGTTACTTTCAAATGTGTGTGTAGACAATCAGTTTAGAGCAAGGGATGACAATGAAAGAGAGAGTGGTTGTCACAAAGATTCAAATATCGGTGCAGAGGGTGAAGGTGGATTTATGAGGCCACGTTACCAAGAAACAGAAGATTACATGCCTACGTCCACCTATCCTTCAGATGTTGGTGATGAAATTCCCCGGGAAGGGATTACTGAAACAATGACGCTTGAGCGATGCTCAGGTATTAAAATGAGGTTGAAAAATGATTTTGTGGTCTTGGAAATCTCTCAGGAGAGTAAACAAAGCTTGCAAATTGTTTTGCATTCTTTGGAAAACTTTATGGATGCATATCAGAAGATGGGGCCAACAACTGAAAGTTTTGTTGATCTAATGAGGCAGCGGAAGTTAGAGGTGATGGGCCTTGATAAATGGGAGACACTAAAAAATAGAGTTTCAAAAGAAGACGCAATTTCAATGTTCAATTTCAAAGAGGGCCCAAAGCGGAAGATGTTGAAGGTGCAATATTTTAAGCACCTTGACATTGCAAGACATCTGTATAACAAATTTTTGGCGGCATATGAGAAATTTCCATGGAACGATGAGGTTCCACACTATTTTGTAAGACGCTTTTTTGCAGATTTTTTCTTGCACATGCATCTTGATTATACTAGTCTACCGTCCAAATATTATAAGATTGGTAAAGGAAAAACATATGATCACAAATGAGCATATCGAAATGTGACATTGTCGAGGCCTCCACAACCTTTACTATCTCTCCCAACAGGGACATTTTCTTCACATTCAGAGCTGCAGGCTACATCAGAGGTTGACAAAGAGGCCAGGAATGAAATCGGGGAAAATTTGGAAGCGATTTTTTATGGTGTTGATGTTGGCATGAACCATCAGCGAGTGGAAGCCAATTCCCGGGCCACATTTATTTATAAAACATATGCGGAGTTATATACCATGTCAGCAAAAGATGTTTTGGAGTATGCAAAATTTTGCCGAGATGGTTGGAAGAAGGTCATTCAGAATGATGACCCGAACCGTAGATTGGTATGTGTTATAGTTAGTAAATTTTTGACGCATTTTATGATAGTTTACTTCTAATTCTAGATTTAGATTTCATTGTATCTATAGAAATAATGAATTTGTTATTGTCATTAATTTCAATTTGGAGATGTGTTAAATGAATCTCCAGTTAGTAGGGGACTTGATTCCATAAGTTTAAATTTGGATGGGTTGAATCAGGTATGTGTTTTTTAATAGTTGTTCAATATACACTCATTTGAATAAGAGATCAACACCATTTATAATTTGTATAAATGTGAACACATTGAATCCTAGATTTAGTTCTTAGTTGTGTTGTTCACAGATCCATATTCCATCTCCTACTACTTGGGCAGGCTTGTCTCAATTCTCATTGGGAGAGTTTGAAGAGGGTGAGAGTTCACAGGTATTATTTAATGTTTTAAAATCATTTAAATTTAATGTGCTATAATCATTTAAATGTTTTTTTTCAAATTTTCAAATTTGAAATGTGTGATATAGGCTAATGTGGAGAAGAGAGTACCTGATAGTGTTCCTGGGAGGGAGATTGGGATTGAGGAGGAATCAGAGGAAGCACACAGATTTGGGAAGGATGTGTCCATTCATGATGCTTCATAAATGCATGTTTTTGACATTTATCAAATTTTTGTTTTCTCAAATTTTTAGTTTAGCCTTTCCTATTCAACGTTTTGATCAATTATTTTGAAATATATAGAATCCCTAGATAAGTTTATCTTTATCTTAAATGGTGTACATTCAAACTTATTCAAGGTTAGATCATGATGAAGGCCTAATTTTGAATTTGAACATTTGAATATTTGAGAACAGACTCTATCCCACATCATAAAATAGAAAGTTTCTAAATTTTCTTCGATTGCATTCCTTGCTTTCTTGTTCAAGAATGAAGTAGTATGGACATTTGTGTTTTCTACATACAACGAAGTGAATTCCTTCTTTCCAGGGTATTGTCAAACTCTTAACTAAATTGGTTACTAATCACAAAAACCAACATTCAATTAGATTTACAAATAAACTCACACATATTTTATATGTGAGCTAGCTCACACATAATTTCAAAGAGTATTTCATTATATCTAATATGAATACATCCCATTTAAATGGATTTTGAAGAATGACTTAATATACATGTGCATATTTGTTATTTCTTCATGTACATGCAAGATTATATGAGAACATTCATTCCACTGTAGAAAGATGATATAATTATTTTCCGGAAGAACGGTTTTTAAAATAGAGATTTGTGAACTTTTTTAGATAATAAGTAGTTTTTTGGAATAATGGTTTAATATGGAGATTTATGAGTCCTTTAGTTTGAAAAGGCATCATGGAATTTGATTATATGACTGTTGTAGAAGAATAGAGAAGTATTTTATTACTAAGGAGATTAGTATTTTATTGCTGTGTAAATATGATCAAGTAACATCACCTGGGATGAGAATTTCTTAAGGATTTGGGACCTTATCCATAAGGAGAATTTCACCTGAAGGATTTGAGAATTTATCCACAAGGAGATAAGTATTTCATTGGAAGAATGACTTAATATGGAGATTTGTGAATTTTCTTCATACACAGTTCTATATTTATTTGCAGATTATTATATAACTCTAACTCACAATTTGTTTTATCAAGAACACAATAACATCGTCTGGGATGAGAATTTCATTTGAAGGATTTGAGATCTTATCCACAAAGAGAATTTCACCTGAAGGATTTAAGACTTTAAACACAAGGAGATAAGTATTTCATTGGAAGAATGACTTAATATGGAGATTTGTGAACTTTCTTCATACACAGTTTTATATTTATTTTTAGATTATTATCTAACTCGAACTCACAATTGTTTTTACCAAGAACATATTTTTTCTCTTTAAATTTTTTTAAGATTTTAGATAAGATTTACAAATTGTTTAAATCACATATGTTTATTTAAAGAGTAACTATCTTAAATCTGTTTAACTGTGGTTGGGTATGTTATTATTTCTTATTGTTTATTTAATATTTAGTTACAGTATGTATGCTAATATGTGTTATTTGTTTTTTTATTATTGTTTTTTATTGTTACAGATGTTTAAATTATATTTGGTGGAAAATATGTTTACAATATATTTTGTGAGAAAGAGTATGTTGGAGAATGACACTTAACTCTTTTGGTATGTATGTCAATTTTGTTTTAATCACAATTTTTGAATTCTGTATTATTTCGCATGTTTGAATTGTAAATTTTTAATTTTTGAATTCTGTTTTTTTTGTAGGTATGAAGTGATCTATCTTAAAGTGATGGCTTAGAGTCCAGAATTTTGGAGTTAAATGTTTTAGTTTTTGTTATCATCCTAAAATGAATGTAGAACTTATGTGTTTTACAGTGTAACTATTTAGATTTTGATTATAAATTTGGAATTCAAAATATCAATTTATTGTCTCATATTTGATTTCTCAAAGCTGATGGAAAAAAGTGGCAAAATTAACTAGTAATGAACTAATGTTTTGTATATTCTTATTTTTACAATGCATTGAATTAAGCATCAAACTCTTAAATACTTTTCTGCTATGTATTAATTTAAATGTTTCATTTTATGTTATTTTTACAATGCATTAAATTAAGCATTAAAATATTAAATATTTTTCTGCTATGTATTAATTTAAATATTTCATTTTATGTTCACTGTGGACTGTTAAAAATATGATTCTATTGACATATCATTAAATAATTTTGGCAACATAATTTTAGCAGATTAAATTTATATTAAAATATTTTTTTTTTCTAGTTACTAATGACCCTATTGGTTACATAGATACACTTAACTAATAAAAAAAACTAAAGGAAAAACTAAAGGAAAGATAAGTATGTGAGATCTGCTAAATAAATTGGTTACATAGATACACTTAACTAATAAAAAAATATGATTCTATTGACATATCATCAAATAATTTTGGTAGAATAATTTTAGTAGATTAATTTTATATTATTATTATTATTTTTTTAATGACATTGTTGGGTACATAAATGCACTTAACTAATAAAAAAAACTAAAGGAAAAACTAAAGGAAAGATAGACATATGCGATCTGCTAAATAATTGGTTACATAGATGCACTTAACTAATAAAAAAAACTAAAGGAAAGATAGGCATAAGAGATCATAGATGCACTTGACTAATAAAAAAATGAAAGGAAAGATAGGCATACAAGATCATAGATGCACTTAACTAATAAAAAAACTAAAGGAAAGATAGGCATAAGAGATCTGTTAAATAAATTGATTACATAGATGCACTTAACTAATAAAAAAAACTAAAGGAAAGATAGACATATGAGATTTGTTAAATAAATTGGTTACATAGATGCACTTAATTAATAAAAAAAGCTAAAGGAAAAACTAAAGGAAATATAGGCATATGAGATGTTAAATAAATTGGTTACACAGATGCACTTAACTAATAAAAAAAATTAACAGAAAAACTAAAGGAAATATAGGCATATAAGATCTGCTAAATAAATGAAAAGAAAAAATTAGAGTTAAATAATACAAGAATGTGTTTATTTATCTATTTAAGAATATGCAAAGTCAATAATACAAGAATGTGTTGTTGTTTATATATTTAAGAATATGAGTGAAATCATGAAGATTGATAACACTTTTGCTTGTTTTATGAGAAAAAAAAACTGTATTTTCACAAGTTTTTCAACTTCCGGCATACAAAAGTATTTTTTTATTTAGAGTTTCACTTTACAGTAAAAACAAAACTTGTGAATAATTTTGTTAGCTTTCCAATGACTATTTTTTAATTTTTTTTAATCAATATTTGATATGTCAATTTGACAATTGTTTAACAATATGTTCCTTAAACACGAAATGAATGATAATGAGTTATTTTTTCCCACAACAATGTATCTATTATTGAACTTATGTTTTTAAGAAACAAAATAGATTGTAACAATCTACAAAGACTCTATTTTATTATGACTATAATTTTGAATTTAACAAACGAATATTATAATTTCTAGAATTTTTTGAAGTTGATCAAGCTGAAAACATTGTAGATTTTAAACACATGTTTTTCTACACCTTGTATCTATTTTAATTTTTACTTAAAATTAAAATATAAATATACCCTTTTGAAAAGAACAATTTAAGGATTATGAATATAATTTTTTCAAAATTTTTCATCGTATATTTTTAGAGATACCGATATTTCATTTCACCGAATCATAATGTCTGTTGAAAATATTATGCAGTGATTTTTTTAAAAAATTAAATAAAGTTAGATAAAAATAATGAAAATGAAAACAAATTATAGGAATTGAAAGTAGATTCAATTTTGGAAATGCTAGTGTCATTTTCGAAACCAAATTCTCAGTATTTGCAGGAGTCCAGAACCTCCAAAGTTCAGGTAAGCTTGGGACAATTATCTGGTTTTTATTTTCAGTCCCAATTTCATGTTTTCGGCCGAAATAATCTTCGTTTGAAACAATATTATTTCGGCCAAAATACAAAATTCTAACGGAAACCGTCAAAATTGAACGGTTTCCAAGATTTTCGACCGAAAAACCCTTATTTCGGTCGACAGTGTGTTGAGCGAATTCTGTCGATCGAAAAAAATGAAAAGACACGTCCTATCGTTTCATTTCATGCCAAATCGTATAAATATGCTTTCGGCCGAACACATTTAAGACAATTCATCGGATAAACAGACAAATATGAACTCAGGGATAGGGATTTCAAAACATTTCTATTACTGATTGCAGCTGTATTCTTTTCTTTCTTTATTTATTCCCTCTGTTACATAGGCTTAATCGGAGGATCAATTTTGATACATGATGGTTTTCTAGAGCACCTAAACAAAGTTTCGAATAATCTTTATGATTTTTGTTAAATAAGGTAATTGATGTTTGTTCAAGTTTTTATTGGAATAACAATTTATATGTTGAAAGATAAATGTTGAGCATTTTTTTAAGGTGAAGTCTTTGTTGAACATATCTTTTACATATAACTATAAACATAATGGGAAATAAAAGTTTGTGCAAGAGAAAATGTGATCGCGCTCGAGATGATACTCGCCAAAACGAACAAAGGAAATAACATTATTGGAGAAAAAAACCAGAACATGCAAATATTGAAGAAAGAAACGATGATAATGTAAATAGATATTTTCAACAAGAAGTTCAATCAGGTATGCATTCACATATAATGATCGAGCACACGACACACATTGGGACTGTATTAAGAAAGTATAGAATTCAAATTTAAAATATTGTAAATAATATAATTGATTGTAATTACAATTTGATATTTTTTAAAAAACATAAATAGATTTGTCTTATAATGTCGAAGAAAATGTTGAAATCGAAATTGAAGCATAAGGTGTTGAAACCGAAATTGAAGCAGAAGACGAATCACCTATAGGTATGTACATAAATTTAGATAATACAAGATGAACACTTGTATATATAGTTTAGTGAATTTGTGTTCGGGTTTTGTTTTTTAATATAAACATTAAATTGAAATATGCAGGAGAATCTATCAACATTGATGATGAAATATTAGAAAATGTTGATACTGACAATGTTGGAAAGAAAAAAGCTAAGCATTATATAAGATATCAAACTAAGAATATGTATAATACTTTTTTCAAAGATGAATCAGTAACAGTACATGCTCAACTTTTACTTTGTCTAATGAAGTCAAGGAAGTTAAAAGAAGCTACATCATTATTGGGTATTTAAAAGTCGACAAAGGATACAAAGGTGGAACATAATGTCTTTGACAATATAACTAGTGTATTAAAAGCTTTTGGAAAATCTCAAAAAAAAATGTCAATGTTGCACGTACAGTGATACAAACAACAATTGTTTCATCTAGCAATATAAAATATCATTTGACAAGACACATGACAAAAATGATGGGAACGTCAAGAAAAACATTGCAAAAACATAGAAAATTTTGATTGCAAATAGATGAAAATGATGAACTGGCTTGTTGGACAGTGATTTCTAAACAACCCTACAAAGATAGACTTGTAGAAAATGTTAAAGAATTGGTTCGTAATTGTTGGTTGGAAGAATATCGTGCTTTACCACATACAAGGGATGTGTTGCGACGAAGAATAGAACGAAAAAAATATGAAGAACATCCAAAACATATATTGCCAATGACACAAATATAATTGTTTAATAAGTTCAAAGAAGAGCACAAAGAAGTTAAAATTTCCATCAATACATTTGTGCAACAAAAACCATGGTTTGTTAGACCCATCACTGTTCGTGACAATTGTTGTTGTTGTTATCATGTGGAATTTGAGTTGTATTACGACACTTTTTTGGATTTTGGTAAAAATTTATGGCCAGGTTCACCTCCTCCTCCTTCCACATTTCGTGCTTTTATATCTGAAATTCTATGTGAAACAGAAGTTGATGATTTATTTTACCAAAAAAAATGTGTTGGTGGAAATAAATGTGATCGTTGTGGAAATCTCAGTTTATTTCATTCAAAGTATCATATTGATATAAATGATCAATCATTTTTTAATATAACAGTGAATTAGAAGAGATATGAATATATCAACATCACGGCTCCACATTCTTCAAATGTTATTTCCAAAATGGTTGATTTGAAGGTAGATAAAATCTGTGTGATAGATTTTTTGAAGAAGTTTGAGAAATAAATTTATAAATACACCAAGAATTCACATAGATCTCGATGGAAAGATTTAAAATTCAAACAATCCCATGAAGTGTTTCCACCAGGGACAATTTTGTCTATAGTTGATTTTGCAGAGAATTACACATTCACTGCACAAAAAGAAATACAAAATGAATATTATCATTCTGATCAAGTCATGATATTTGTCCATGTTCTATATAGACATTCTCAATAGAGTCTTGATAACATAGAAAACACCAACGACAATCGACATGTTATTAAAAAATATCAGGTTTATATAAGTGATGATCGAGCACACAACACACATTATGTATAACACTATTTTGATAAATTTTATGATTCATTGAAAAAACGTGAAATCAGATTCGATCGACATTGGATATGGTCAGATGGGTGTGTGGGTCAATTCAAATCTTCACGATCATTCTATTGGTTATGTCATTTTCATAAAAAATTAAAAATTACACATTGTTGGATTTTTTTTGAGACTGGTAATGAAAAATGAGAGCACAACGGTGCAGGGGCATGTGTAAAATGAGCACTTCGAAGGTATCAGATGAACCCTCATGCCGATCAATTTAAATCCGCTGAACAAGTTGTTGAATGGTGCAAAATGGCGCTAAGTCATGAATATAATCCATCAAGGGATGTGCAAAGGTGTGTCTATATATAAATGTTATACATGTACACAAGATATTTTTATTTGAACGTGTTCAAATTTATATTCAAATTTCAATCATTTTCTTGAGAGATTTCAAGTTAACAAGTTCTTGTCTTGTGCAGGTTTTTTTGGTATGTTGGAATCCAAGATGGAAATAGATCAATCTCATATGATGCCAGTACAATACCTGGGACACAAAAAATGAATTCAGTTAAAAAAAAACGTTTTCAAAATGTGTTTGCATTTGATAGAAGAAATGAGTCTTGTTTTTATTTAGTTTGCAGAGAGGACACAAAATCCATAGATATTTGCGAAAATGAAAATGCAAGATATGTTAATGCTTGGAGACATACAGAACTTAATGTAAAATGGAAAATGTCACTTGCAAGCTCAGAGGAGATGGAATCAAATGAAACTATAATGTCAGTTGATAGTGATAAAGTTTCTAAACTTGTTAGTGAAGGTATTTTTTATGAACTTAAATTTTTTCAAATAACTTGTAGATGTACTTGTGTGATAATCTAACATGAACTATTTGTTGTCCAATATATCCAATTATTTGCGGGAGATGTTTTTTCCATGGTTGCACCTATAGACAACACTAAAAACATGAAATATTATTTGATGCGATGCACAGAACAAAATATGAGGTTATTAGAAGATTTTGATGATAACAATTTTATATATGAAAGATGATCCATTGCATTGAAATGATATTTTTTTCAAGAAACCCATCAAACCGATGCTCATGTTCACTTTCAAGACTACTAGTCAGATGTCACAAGTTGTGAATATAGTTAGTTGGTATGTGCAGCACACATAGAGTTAATAGAAGTTAATATCATTACGATGTTTTTAAACAAATGACACTTGTACATTACATAATTTTTTTATTTTTCATTGAAAGTACATTCCAGAATTTGATGATTTGTTTTGACTATTTTCAACCATATTTCCAAATAGGATATTTATAAAAAGGGTATGTATAAAAAACTCCATATCATTCTTAAAAAACACAGATAAAATATGGTTCAACCATATTTTATCTGTGTTTTTCAACCATTACACCAATCAAAATTGAGTTGTATACCTTTTGTATTGTGAGAATTTTATTTTAAACTAAAAAAAAATTTAAACACCATTTCCATTGAACACTTATTTTTTTTAATAGTATTTTTTTCTATTTTATTTTAATAATATTGTATTAATTTTAAAAAAAGTTAAACATATTTTATATTTTAATAATATCTTGTTTCAAATTTTAACTCATCTTGATTTTTATTTTATTTTATGAGCATTATATAAATTAAAGTTGAATTGAACATCTCTTTTTTGAATATATATATTTTTAATTATTGTTCTCAAAATCAAAGAAAAGTTAAAAACATATCTTTCATTTTGAGATTTTATTTTATTAAGGGCATATGAACTTTGAGGTGAATATATCTTCTAGCTTTGAGCATTTTTTTAATAACTACATGATAAAATTAAAGAAGAGTTGATCATCTCTTCCATTTTAAGGTTTTATTTTATTGTCAAATCATTTTGAGGTTTTTATTTTATCACTATCACACAAACCAAAAAAGAGTTGAACATATTTTCTATCTCAAGATTTTATTGTATAAACATTACTTATAATTAATTTAGATATCTCTTCTATCTTGAGAATTTTATTTTTATTACTATTGCACCAATCAAAGAAGAGTT
>SNQJ01S0013574.1:102362-152749 GCA_010110895.2 Picea sitchensis
ATTTTTTATTTTATGTTCTCATCATTTTTTCCATGTGTCATGTCAAACGATCTTTTATATTGCTAGATGAAACAACTGTTGTTTGTATCGCTCTACGTGCAACACAGACATCTTCTTTTCGATATTTTCCAAAATCTTTTAATACACTAGTTATATTGTTAAATACATTTTGTTTTACCTTTGTATCCTTTGTCAACTTTTGAATACCCAATAATGATGTAGCTTCTTTTAACTTTCTTGACTTCATTAGACAAATTAAAAGTTGAGCTTGTATTGTTACTGATTCATCTTTGAAAAAAGTATTATACATATTCTTAGTTCAATATCTTATATAATGCTTAGCTTTTTTCTTCCCAAATTTGTGAGTATCAACATTTTCTAATATTTCATTATCAATGTTGATAGATTCTCCTGCATATTTCAATTTAAAGTTTGTATTAAAAAACATAACCCGAACACAAAGTCACTAAACTATATATACTTGAGTGTTCATCTTGTATTATCTAAATTTATGTACATACCTATAGTTGACTCGTCTCCTGCTTCAATTTCGGTTTCAACGTCTTCTACGTCAATTTTGGTTTCAATGTCTTCTTTGACATTATGAGACAAATCTATTTATGTTTTTTGAAAAACATCAAATTGTAATTACAATCAATTATATTATTTACAATATTTTAAATTTGAATTCTATACTTTGAATTTTGTACTTTCTGAATACAGTTCCAATGTGTGTTGTGNTCTTCTTTGACATTATGAGACAAATCTATTTATGTTTTTTGAAAAACATCAAATTGTAATTACAATCAATTATATTATTTACAATATTTTAAATTTGAATTCTATACTTTGAATTTTGTACTTTCTGAATACAGTCTCAATGTGTGTTGTGTGCTTGATCATGATATGTGCATGCATACCTGGTTGAACTTCTTCTTGTTGAAAATATCTATTGACATTATCATCGTTTATTTCTTCAATATTTGCACGTTCTCGTTTCTTTCTCCAATAAAACTTTTTCCTTCGTTCATTTTGGTGAGTATCATCTCGAGTGCGATCAAATTTTCTCTTGCACAAACTTTTGTTTCCCATGACTTTTATAGTTATTTGTAAAATATATGTTCAACAAAGAATTCACCTTGAAAATATGCTCAACATTTATCTTTCAACATATAAAATGTTATTCCAATAAAAACTTGAACAAACATCAATTACCTTATTCAACAAAAACCAAAAAAATGATTTGAAACTTTGTTTAGGTGATCTAGAAAACCATCATGTATCGATATCGATCCTCCGATTAAGCTTATGGAACAAAGGGAAGAAATAAAGAAATAAAAGAATACAACTGCAATCCGTAATAGAAATGCTTTGAAATCCCTATCCCCGAGCTAATATATGTCTGTCCATCCAATGAATTGTGTTAAATTTGTTTGGATGAAAGCCTATTTATACAATTTGGCACGAAATGAAATGATACGACATGTATTTTCATTTTTTCTGACCGACGGAATTTGCTCGACAGGCTTTCGGCCGAAAACCTTGGAAACCGTTTAGTTTTGACGATTTCTATTAGAATTTAGTCTTTTGGTCGAAATAATATTTTTTCAGCCAAAAACATGAAATTGGGACTGAAAACAAAAACCAAAGAATTTCCCCAAGCTTACCTTAACTTCGGAGGTTGCAGACTCCAGCAAATACTGGGAATTTGGTTTAAAAAATGACACCAACATTTCCAAAATTGAATCTACTTTCAATTCCTATAATTTGTTTTCATTTTCTTTATTTTTATCTATTTTTATTTAATTTTTTAAAAAAATCATTGCATAATATTTTCAGCAAACATTATGATTCGGTGAAATGAAATATCGGTATCTCTAAAAATATACAGTGAAACATTTAGAAAAAAATATATTCATAATCCTTAAACTGTTCTTTTCAAAAGGGTATATTTAGATTTTAGTTTTAAGTAAAACTTAAGATAGATACAAGGTGTAGAAAAACATGTGTTTAAAATCTACAATGTTTTCAGTTTGGTCAACTTAAAAAAATTCTAGAAATTATAATATTCATCCGTTAGATTCAAAATTATAGTCATAATAAAATAGAGTCTATGTAGATTGTTGGAGTATATTTCGTTTCTTAAAAACATAAGTTTAATAATAGATACATTGTTGTAGGAAAAAATAACTCATTATCATTTATTTGATGTTTAAGGAACATATTGTTAAACAATTTTCAAATTGACATATCAAATCGTGATAAAAAATTTGAAAAATAGTCATTGGAAAGCTAACAAAATTCTTCACAATTTTTGGTTTTACTATAAAGTGAAATTCTAAATAAAAAATATACTTTTGTATGCCAAAAGTTGAAGAACTTTTGAAAATATAGTTTCTTTTCATAAAACAAGCAAAAGTGTAACCCATCTTCATGATTTCACCCGTATGTCCAACTTTTGTGTCGTTGTCATTGTCACTGTCCAAATTTTTGAACATGAGCCTTTCTTAATCTGACCAATCTATTGTATCTTCAAGATGTTCTTCTAATGCAATAACATCTTGATTCTCAAGTTCAGAAAATGAAAAAATTTCCATCTTGGTCCCTTGGAATATCTCTCAGCTTGGTTGTATGATTCTACTCTGTCAACAATGAACTCTGTGATGTACCCTCCAATGATGTTATCGAACCAGTGATCTACTACTCATGATACAGTGTTATCAACTCTTTTGACCTTCTTGATCAACTCCGACGTCCAAGCCATAGGAAGTCTAGATTGGATCTCGAACTGGGTATCTGCTAATCTAGCTAGCCACTCATATATCTCTTGATGGATTCCTGCAAAGAAGATCTCGTGTATATTGGTAAAGATATATTTCTCCAACCAGTTCTCTAAACTAAGATTAGGGTTCTTGTTCTGGGCTTCAGCGAAGTCCTTCTCTTGATCTTCTATCCACTTTTGAATCTCTGTATTCGATGGAAACCACCTTGACATTCCCTCAAGAATATTCCAGTCTCAGCAACAGAACCATTTGTTGGCACAGGGGCAGACCTAGGGTTCAGCTCCAAGAGTGCACCAACAAGCCCTAACTACTGGCCCTTTCGACAACACCTGCGAAGCAGATGCAATCTCACCTGAAGAAATTATGAGGGGGTTGCAGGACAAAGATGTCTACAACCAAAGGAAATGTCAAGTGGATCTAACACAAGAGCAGCACAATGTTCATATATCACTTATCAGCTTAGATCTATTCTTCACATCTTCTTATCAGATCTAAAGCAGTAATGCAATCACAGTATATCAATGATAGAGATAAAATACCAGTCACACACAAAACAAGGTGTACGTGGTTCACCCTCTCTCTAGGGATGCATCCACAGAACTGTGTTATATTATATTTAAGTAAAGCATACATTTTTTATCTGCGCTCTTAGATAGAAGATCTTCTCTCTTCTCCTTCATTTCTCTCCCCTCCTTGTGCACCCAGTTGCAGGGTTGATCTTCTCACCCAACTAAAGATCTTACAATCCAGAAGGCTCTTGTACTCAACACTTCTCTCTCACACAATACTCCTCTCTCAACCAACTCAATACCAATAGAAAAAATAACAACATTATCATACCAACCCGAAGTACCGACCTGACCCAGGTCCTTTAGACCTTTATTTACACATTACAATAGCTCACCGACAGCCTTAGGATGAAACCTAGGTGTCCAAAACCCTAGGTCAACTTGACCTGTATTTCCAGGGCTTCGCCAGCTTGTCTTCCTTTCCTTCCCGTGCGGCGCTCCAAAGCATCCAACGGTGGATTTTTCTGCTTGTTGACATGTCAACGATCCTTCTTACTTTCTTATCTTTCATCACCGATATCCTCATCCAATGACTTTCTTTCTCGGGCTTCGCTCCATCTTTTCTTCTCTTTTGTTTACTTCGATCCAATAACAGTCACTGTGTCTTCCGTGAATTTCACATTCTCCCTTTTCTTCCTTGATCTTTGCATACTTCCATAACCAAGGGCCAACATGTGCCCTTCAGAAAGAGAGAGAATGAGTTGATGCAGAACACCTCAGTATTCCAAAGAAAGAAAAAGATAAATCCTTTCAAGTTTATTGTAAGATTCCCTTTGATGGTGCATGTTCCAAATTTAGAAATGGAGCATGAATAATTTTTAAAAATCCTCAAAACTATTATACATCCACATGCAATCAGAATTGAATTTCCATGCACTAACAAGGAGGTAGAATATGAAGCACTAATTCAAGGTATGATTCCAACCCTTCAAATGAAATTTGAGAACTTAGTGATCACTCATGATTCAAAACTTATTATCAATCATATCAAAAAGAAATATAGGATCAAGAAGGAAAAATTGAAATGTTATGCAAGGAGGGCTTCAGAACTCATGGATTCCTTCAACTCAGTCAATATGTATTTTATTCCTGGAGAAAAGAACCAAAAGGAATATTCATTAGAAGTAGATGCATCCCTTTTCAACATAGATGATTCTCGGGGACAAGACACTTATCAAGTTAAGACTATCTTTTGACCTTCAATTCCAGATAACCAGGAATACTTACAAGTTTTTGAAAATGATGAGCATCATGTAAGTTTTCTTACTGATGTTAACCCTATAAATTCTAGTGATCCAGAAGAGGACCAAAATTCATAGCGAGAAATTCATGAATAAAATCATAAAATTACCCCTAAGAAATATATCATTTTGGAATCCCTCTTTACGATAGATGATCAAACAAAAATTTCAAAGTTGCTAGAATAACCCTCTGTCAAGAAAGTCCAAGAAACACAAAATATAAACATTGGTACTCCCCGATCCCCAAAATGTATAAACCTGGGTAACGGTTGCACCAGTGAAGAGATTGATCAATACACTCTACTTTTTAAATATTTTCAATATGTATTCGCATGGAGTTATGATGATTTGCAAGAATATGATAAATCAATATTTCAACATATCATACCTATGAAGGAAGAATCCAAGACATTCAAAAAGAAGTTGAGAGTGATAAATCCTAAAATAAATCCTCTGGTAAATATAGAAATTGAGAAATTAAATAAAGATGGTGTAATTTCCCATATTAGATATTCATACTGGATTTCAAATCTAGTAGTGGTGAGGAAAAAGACTGGTGAAATCCGTCTTTGTGTTGATTTTAGGGATCTCAATCGAGTTAGAATAAAGGATAATTAGCCACTTCCTAATATGGAAATGCTTCTTCAACAAGTCACACTATCTACATTAATGTCTATGTTAGATGGGTTTTCAGATTATAACCAATTCATTGTAGAAGAGGAAGATAGACCAAAAACAATGTTTGTAACACCATAAAAAACTTGCGCTTATGTCAGAATTCCATTCGGATTGAAAAATGTAGGTTCAATGTACTAGATAGAGATGAATCACACTTTCAAATACTTTAATGAAAATTCATGGTCGATTACCAAGACAATCTAACAGTCTAGTCAAAATCAAGAGAAATACTATCAGACATCTGAGATGGATTTTTGAAAAGTGCAGAATATATGGAGTATCATTGAATCCAAAAAAATGTTTGTTTGTTGTAACTAAGGAAAACTATTAGGCCATGTTGTAAGAAAATAAGGAATGTATATTGATCCAAAAAGAATCAAATCTATAATGGTATGAATCACCCAATGTCAAAAAAGGGAGTGTAGTCCTTCTCTGGGAAGATAATTTTTTTCAGACAATTTGTCCCCAATTATGCTACCATTGTCAAACCTGTAAATAAGTTGTTGAAGAAAGATAAAAAGTTTGAAAGGAGACCATAAATTCCAAAGGAATTCACAAAAATTAAGCAAGACATTATTGTTGTCCATGTGCTTGTTAGTCCATATATTGATAAGGGGTTCATATTGTATTCCTTTTCTTCAAATGAAAACATTGCATCTATCCTTACTTAGAAAAATCAAAAGAAAGAATAACTCCCAATTTCTTTTATGAGTAAAACTTTACATGACTGTGATTTGAATTACTCGATCATTGAAAAACAAGCCCTTTCTTTGGTTAGGGAAATTGCTCATTTTAGGACATACATTCTATCAATGCATGTCATTTTTTATGTTCCTCATTCATCGGTCAAGATGATTTTGAATCAACAACTCACAGAGGGAAGATGGGAAAATCGGTTGTCCAAACTTCAAAAATATGATTTAGAAATCAAACCTTTGAAATTTGTTAAAGGATAGGGTTTGTGTAAATTCATGACAAGGATTGAAGTTGTAAGTATTTCTCCTCAAATGGATTTGATGTTTTAGTTATAGGAACTACAACATCAAATGGTATAAGGATATAATATTTTGTTTAAAATCTGGTCAGTCTCCTCTCAAAATTCCCTCAAAAGAGAGAAGAAAGTTGAAAATGAAAAAAAATCATTATGGTCTAGTATTTTGAGTATTATTTAGATGAAATTTTGATGGTCTATTGTTTCCCATTCATAGGAAATGGTGGGATTAATCCAACCATTTCCTATGAATGGGAAACATCTAATTTTTTTTTTTATGTTAAACCCCCTTAGTTAAATTTTGTACATAGTCATTCTTGGTACTCCTTGTAATTTTTTTTTAGTTTTTTTCTTCTTATTTTATTTTGAGTCAATATTTCCCAATGGAAGAATATTCTATATTCTTTGCAACCCAAAGGGGGTCATTGTCTCATAGTTGGAGCCACATGTTGATCCACATTCTTGATCAATTTTGGCTTTCATTTTACTATCCATAAAATTCTTCCTTTTTTTTTTTTCTTCGTCTCTTTTTCCTTAGTCTTTTTCTCCTTTATCGTTTTTTCTCAACACTTAGCCAATTCAAGTAATGCAGGTAGGGGGTAGAAAACGTCTTGGGCCTACACATCTCTAGGTCCACAGGTCCAAAATACGTAATCGTGCATTGTTGGTTTTATATCTACTCTTCTCTATTGATATTGAGGATTCTTTATGGGGTATTCTGATTCTAATTGACCATCACAAATTGACCCTGGTTCAGATTTAATAAGATTCCCAAAAAAATACCTTTAAAACTATCCTCCCCTCTGGTAAACAAGAAGGAAACATGGTACACAGAGTTTGCTATGCAGTCTCACCCAAGATATCTCTATGGGTGGTTTCAATACTCAGGTGTTTGCAGCCTGAGACTGAGCGAGATCTGTGGCTATGCACCGTAAAATTTATTCAGTCGATCTAACATATAGTTATAACATTCATTCTATGCATGCATGTGGAATACCAGATCTACTTAGTTAATTCATCCATCTAACATTCATCAACTAATCAGACATAAAGATTCATTCATTCATTCACATAACACAGTGTTACCATGGTTCACCCCCTCTTGGGCTACATCCACAAAGATCTAGCTCTCAAGATTTTATTATAGTTCAGAAATATCCCATGCCACACATGGTTACAATCTTAGTTCTCCCTCTTTCCCACAAGCTCCTTGATCCCTACGAGGCTGACTAGATCGCACCAGGCTCCTCAGCCCGCGATCTAACCCTCGGGATCGAGTCTCTCACTCCTTCCTTAGCTCACCAACTTAATGACTCATACATTTCTTACAACTATATCTCTCTCTGTCTCTCTATGTGAGTCCTCTCTCTCTCTTTTGTTTCCTAAGTACTGCTTATTTATACCCTCGTCTCACTATCCATTACAATTTATTACCAAAACCCCTAACCCTAGTGTCATTAGGTATTCCTTTCATGCACGCTTCGCCTACCTCTCTTACACGTGTTGCTTTTCCTTCCAACTGTCTTTTTCCTCTTGCATGTTTCTCATCCAAAAATAGCCTTTGTTTCTGACTAGGCCTACATTGATCAGGCCCCCAACACTTGCATTTGGCTCGTCTTCAGCCACCTAAACCTTGTGCACTTCTTTGATCTCTCCTGCGAGAGACTGGAACTTCGTTATGAGATCCTTTGCTTGTGTTTGAGCCTGTGTGGTCTTCTTCCTAAGTGAATCCAATACCCGCACTGCAATATTTTCATTGATCACCCCTATGCAATCCACTTGAGTTTGTGCCATGTTCTTCTTTACATATTCCTCTCGTGCAATGACCTCTTCCGCCAACTCCTGGAGAGGTTCCATTTAAGCTTGGCATTCTTTTTTCTATGTCTGCGCAGCTATGATTTATGGCTGCAAATTCTTCATATCATGTGCTCCTTTGACGCGCTCCATGATAGAAATCATCCTCTGGCTCTACTTGAGGACCTGGATAGCTTCTCTTATCCTTTATTCCTCTTGGTCCCACTGCTAGACCTGTTGATCCTCTTCCAAATTCATCCATAGATGTGCTTCCTTTTTGAACAAGTTGGTCACTGCGTGGAATTCTCGCTCCATCTCCTTTATCTTAATTGTTTCTTCATGCTTCCTCTTCTCCTTCACCTCCAGGGGAGTGGTAGGTATCCCAAAGGTGCTCAATCTCCTTCCTATATTGATCATTTGTCTGCACAATCTGATCAATCTTCTGCGTCGTCATGATCTCTACTTCCTACGCGCTCTTTGAAATTTTCTCATAGGCTACCACCAATCCCTACTCTAGCCTATTCATGTGATATTTCTCATATTTTGTCTCGAGCTTGACCTGCTCGAGCACCAATTCCAACTCCTCTTGACTGTTTTTTTTCTGTTGCAACTCCACTACATTTTTTTATGCATGCAATTATACCTAATGTGCGACATTGACTTGCAGTTTATACAAGGCCTTGGTTGGTATCCGCGTCATTACCAACTGTATTTGGGCCAAATCCTTCAAGGGTGTCTGGCCCACAATTTCATCCATGCACAACATGTTGGGTGTGATGTGAAATGTCGAGCTCGATTTTGTTTTTTTCTGGATCCTGTCCTGCTCGCTCGATCCATCCTCGGTTCTTGTCTGTGATGTTGATGGGACTGTTTCTATGCCTTTGTCAACCCTCTGTGTTTCTTTGGCCTGTTGGAGGAGTTGACTCATGTTTTCTAGCTCCTCCTAAATCATGTCCCTTTGGCACTAAGCATCCTCAAAATCCCCTATTTTTTTATCCTGGACCATCTCAGGCACAAGGTTTGTGTCATCCTCTGTGATCATGTATTTTGGTGGTGTTTTTTGTTCCTTAGATTTATTGCACGCACCCCCCATTTGTATGAATCGCCTCTTGGTATGGCCCTGCTCCTGCTAAGTACCACTTGGCATGGTCCCTTGTGTTGTCTCAGTCTATTTCTCCTATTCCTATGGCTCCTGGGTGTTGTTCTTCTTCCTCGCCTAAGTGCCTTTCTTAGACACAACCCCTTTCTTCTGTTGCATCTGATTCTGACCTATACTTGGCTTCTTGGGCACCCTTATATCTTATGTAGGTGTCTTCTCCTGCCATGCCTCCTCCCTCTTATCTACGGGCATCTCTTGATTCAGGACTAAAATCCTCCAGTCATCACTCCAATCCTTGATGGCCATCTCTACGTCCTCCTCCTTGATGCAGTAGTGCAATTGTAGCCATTGATTGTCAGGATCCTTCTGTGCTTGGATCCACATTTTATGCCTAGTTTCTTTGAGGTTGGCTATGCCTTGATACTTTGCAACCACTTCCGGTGTAATCCTCCAAGCGTTGGTGATTATTTCTTGAAGGTCTTTATAATATCCTTCGAATATGGTTGCATTCACCTTTATGTTCTTGGAATTTGGAGTGAAACCCAACGATAGGTATTGCGTTGTGTGGAAAGGATTGGGTCTTGTGGCAAAGAATGAATACTTAGGCTCCTTCCATTTGATCAAGGAAATCAAGATGAGTAGCCATTAATAGTAAAATTTTGTCCCCAAGTCCTATGCATCCTTGTAGTCTTCCAGGAACATATTCAACAAATACGGGGCCTAGATGAGTGTGGTGTCCTCTGCACACTGTGTTGCAGCTGCGACAACCCCAACAAGGAATTCCTCCTTGCGACATTTCCTGAGTAACTTGCACGCCATAATTTTTGTGGCCATTCTTGTCGCTACGTAACTAATACGCTTGATTATGATTCTACATGACCCCCTTTATGTACCATACTTCTTCTTCATTTCCTCGGCCAATTCCTTCTCCTTCGTATTGTCATCAGGGAACTGCATGGGTGTCTCCTCTCGTGTTAGCATCCCTATGATGTATACAATGAACTCCATGTCTATCAAGATGATCTGTTCCAGCCACAGGTATCCTTTGTGGATGATTGACATCAGTTGCTTGACGCAGTTGATTGCATCTCGACCCCTCCCAAAGTGTGGGATGTCCAACAGGCCTAGAATCCTATTTTTGGCCAATACGGCTATCCACTGGATTGGTTGGTTAATTGGTTCGCCAAAGGGTCCTATACCCATAGTATGTAGGTAAATTTCTTGGAAAACTATGGGAACTTGTCTGTGTCAGTCACATCATGGTATGAGTACCTCAATTTCTCCATGTGGCATAACATGTTACCTGCCATACGTACCCCTTCTAGAATGCACGACAAGAGTATGGTTGTGAAGTCCTGCTTGCACGGTGATTGTGGTACTTTCCATTTTACCTTCTGTTGTGGTGGCTGACTCGAGGTTCCAACCCCCATTGTTATCTCTTCTTCATACTCATCTGCTCGACCAGTGACATATTTCATTGTTCCCTCCTGTGGATGTTCCGATATGGTGGTGTGTGACCTTTTTGGTGCGATCGTTTCTTCCTAGTTCAAGATCATCCCATTAAATCTCGGGGCTTCTTCAGGGTTTTTGGGGTGTGAATGATTGCCTGTGTCAGCCTGCTAGCCCTATCCCCCTTCTGGCACATCAATGTCCATGCCCACTGGTGTTTTCTGCTAGGTTTCCTCCACTATTGGTGTGGGTCTTCCTGGTGTCATATCGGGCGATGAGATTTTGTTCACGTTGATGCCTTCTGGAGGCTGAGGTGGTTGTTGTTCGCTTCCCTATGGCTACGATGGTGGTCTGACGTTGCTTCGAGGTTGTTTGCAAGTTTGTCTTGGTTCTCCCAGTTTGGTTGGTTCCATGGTGGTAAATATTTTCTCTGTCGATCTTAGTGGCCTCTGCAAACTTCACTCTCTACTCTATATACTCTATCGCTCTATGCTTTTTTCAATTTCTCAATAACCTTCCCAATCCCATGTATTGTCTTATATAGGAATCGTGTGAATATTCTCAGAGACGTTACCCAAATTGCGTTTTAATTGAACTAGCGCTTCCTGCATACTTTCTATTGAATTCCCTTGTCGTTGCCAGTTGGCATGATTAATGTGGTGTCTCATCAATCATTCTTTTCATTCAATTTTGATAGCCACCATATTTTGGCGCTTTATTTTTCTTACCCACCATTTTCGTTGTTTCTGTATTTTAGTGACTGTTGGTCCTTTCTCCGTCGTGCTAGCGTTTCCGAGTGCATGTGCTCGTTCTCTTTTTCTTCACACTACGCCTTTGTTGCTATATTTTGATGTTCGGCGTGGTAACCTCTCTCTCTCTCTCTCTCTCTCTCTCTCTCTCTCTTTTATGTATTAGGAGGTCAACTATACCTATACAGATTCATGTGACTCCCATTAATCATCCCTCTGAGTTATGTTCCTCCTAATTCCTTCAACTGTACATCTCCCCCATCTGTGACAGTCTTTACTTCGTATGGTCCTAACCAATGTATTTTGAGTTTTCCTGGGTGCTGAAGGGATTTACTATCATAAACCAAGACTAAGTCTCCTTCCTTGAAATATTTCCTCTTGATACGTCTGTCATGCCAATCTTTGTCCCTTTCTTTCCGTACTTCTTAGTGAAACCCTGCTATAATGTTGTCTTGCTCCATGATCATCAGTTGATCTATTCTTTCATGTATTGCACCTCATTCTGTCATGTTTGTAATTGCTTCTACCCGCAGACTAGGTACCAAAACTTCTAATAGAACCATTGCTTCTTATCCATACACCAATCTGAATGGTGTATGTCCTGTCAAATATTTTCATGTGGTCTTGTATGCCCACAATAGCGCTAGTATCTTCAAGTCCCAATCATCCCTATTAACGTTGCAGATCTTCGTCAATGTGTTTTCAAGGATTTTTTAAAGGCTTCCACTATTCCATTTGCTTGAGGATGATATGGTGTACTCTTTTGATGATAAAATTAAAACTCCTTAGTCCTATCCTTGATAGTGTTGTTGATTAAATGACTTCTTTGTTCACTCATCAAAATCCTTGGGCATCCAAATCTAGTGATCAAGTGCTCAAACAAGAAGTATGTTGATGTCTTTGCGCTGCAATATTTTACTGATGTTGCTTCTTCCCATCTTGTTAAGTATTATGTCGCAGTGATAATGTACCTCGCTCCTGACCTCTTTCATTGGTGGGTTAATTGGTCCCACAAACTCTATTTCCCATTTACTGAATACCTGCAAGGTTAGCTATGGTATGAGGGGCATCTCTTCCCTTCTATTTGGTTTACCAACCCTCTGACATACATCACATTTCTGATAGTAATCCTTTGAGTCTCTATGAACAGTCAGCCACCATAGTCCTGCACACAATACCTTCTTTGTGGTAGCTTTGCCTACATAATGTCCTCCTGCTATTCCATCATGGGATTCTACTAAAACCCTTGGTATTTCATGTTCTAGCACACACTTCTCAATATGCTATATGCACCCATTTTGTATAAGTGTCATCCAATCAACTGATAGTTTGCAGCCCTAACTATCAAGTTTTCCTTTTGCGCAGTGTTGAATTCCTATGGTACAGTCCTTGCACTCAAGTATTGGATGATGTCATCAAAGTATTCACCGACTATATGGACTAAAAATAGTTGTGCATTGGGAAAGTTGTCCTCTATATTTGTAGGTTCCTCCTCATTAGTGATCCTCGACAGGTGATCAGGTTCTACGTTCAAATTTCCTGGTTTGACTACCACGTCAAAGTCAAATTCTTGGAACAAGAATAACAATCTACAAATTCTCCCCCCCAACACTGGCTTGTTGATGAGGTATTTAAGTGTTGAATGTTCTGTGAAAATCTTGAAATGTTTTTCCAATAAATAATTCCTAAAGTTTTGAAGTGCATAGACCATAGCTAAGCCTTCCCTCTCTCTGGTATTGTAGTTCTTCTCTGATTCTGACAGTTTTCTGCTAGAAAATGCTATAGGACGGTCAAATTCTCATGCTCCTAGCTACACCAGAATAGATCCAAGTTCTATGGCTGATGCATCTACATGTACATGGAATGTATTTTCCCAATCGAGGAATACTAATATTGGTTCGGTTACCATCTTCTCTTTTAGGGTGTCCAATCTGTGCTGACAGTCCCCATTCCACTGAAACTTGTTGTCTTTTCTTATAAATTTCTCCATTGGCGCAATGATCTGGGCATACCCCTTTATAAATTTCCTGTAGTATCCTTTGTGTCCCAATGTCTCTCTCAATTGGTGGATTGTTTTTGGTGGTGGTAGGTTAACAATTACGACAATATTAGCAGGATCTACTAGAAATCCTTGTTTGCATACTATATGGCCCAATAGTATCCCAAAGGTGTTCCAAAGATGCACTTCTTGATATTTAATGATATCTGACACTGACTTCATCTTTCTAACATCAACCGCAAGACCTCTACATTGTCTTTGAATAGACTATAGACTATCCAATCATCCAGATATACCTTTAGAAACTAGTGGATAAACTCTTTGAATGCAACTATGACTACTCTGGAGAATATTATTGGTGCATTCTTCAGTCCAAATGGTATGGTTGTATATTGGTAGGATCCCCATTCCATGGAAAAATTAGTCTTGTATGTTTCTTTTGGTGCTATCTTGATCTTACGGTATCCCAAGAATCTGTCAGTGAATGAATAAGCTTCATGTCCCCCTACATTCTCCAATACTTCATCTGTGAATGGAGTAGGGAACAAGTCATGTAGGCACGCAACGTTCAACTTCCTCAAGTCGACACATATTCTTATCCCCGCTTGTCTCTTCTTCTAAACTACCATCAGGATTACCCATTCAGACTCTTCTACAGGTTCTATGATTCCAGCCTCCAACATCCTATCGATCTTGATTTTGACTTTTTTCTTATATATTGGGTTTAGTTTGTATGGTCGTTGTATGATCGGTCTTGCCTCAGCTCTAAGAGGGATCTTCATTTCACTTAGCTCTCTTGCTATGCCTTTCATTTATGTGAAATTTGTTGGGAGCAGGTCGATGTACTCACTCAATAACTTTGTTATGTTGTCCATTGTTTGCTCATCCCAGTAGTCTCCAATGTGGACATTTTTGGATTCTCAACTGTCCCGATGTTAACTTTATTTACCTTGATCGATGCAACAATTAATTATGATTCCATAGGTGGACCTTACACTTCTCTCTCACCTTCAACTTCCTCAATATGAAAATCGCAGGGGTCATGTTCATCAGGTGCTTCTTCCTGCACATGGTAGAATGACAATAGTTCTTTTATTGTCTGTCTGTTTTGATGTTGTTCTTCTTTCATGAGTTCAACTTCTAGTTCCTTAATGAATACCACCCCTCTAATTTTTTTAAGTGTTGCGTCTATGTTGGGGTTATCATGCTCAAATGAGAAAGTGATTGTAAAGTTCTATTGCAATAATGTCCAGCCCATACTTCCTCTGCACCATTCCTAGTCTGTATACCAGTTTGTTTGGATGCCCTCTAATGTGTGAACAAAATGATGAGGCCATTACCTCAGTGGTGTCATTTTCCATAGCGTTGTGCACTTCTCCAAGTGTTTTTTTGGTGCCCCATATCCATCATATTTATGCATCTGGTTGCTTCCTTGTTTTGCGCCAAACCTAATGTGCAGTAACCGCTTACATTGGTACCCGAACTTTATTGTTTCTTTGTGCACACCCCACCATCTTGCAAGTGTTTCCTTGAGTTCTATATCTAGGGATAAGAGCCTCTGATTTTCTAACACTTCATATTCATACCATGTTAAGAATGCTTCTAGGTAATTCACCCCATGGAAGCTGGGAGGTTACCTTATCTCTCTACCTACCCATCTTATTGCGTAGTCTATTCTTGTGCATGTTCTCGTGGAGACTTCGTGTAACCTTTTCTGCCAATTTTCTAAGCATGTCTATGAGTCTAACGCACATGAGGTGATGCTTCGCCAACTGAGTACCCCATCTGCAATTGGGTTCACGTAATATTCATCTCACGCAATTGTTTTGTACAAATGATTAATTTCCTCCAGGTCTAAGCAAGTAGGCTCTACGAACCTTTCACCTTCTGATGGGTCCAATGGCACAATGACTATGTATTCTCTTGATTCAAAGGTCATATTCCACATATTTAAGTTGATTATGGCCTAGTTATCAAACGCCCAGTCCAAGCCAAGCAATGCCAGATAAGGTGTTGTGCCATCCACTATATCGATTACTTCGAAGTTGGCTTTAGTCCATACTCCATCCAGGTCTATTGTCACTCCTTTTAGTCTTCCAATTGGTAGAACTTTGTGTTGATTTGATAGTTTTAGTTGAATAGGTGAATATCCTAATGTGGGCTCTCCCATACATTCCCATGTCTTCTTGGGTAATACATTGACTTTGGATCATAAATCCAGTATGATATCTCCCATGTTGAAATGTCCAATGTTGGCATTCATCCTGAATTCCCTACTTGTTCTCCTACTTGTATGTAGGTGATTGACTGTTTTGTGTTCTAGCTTTCCTTCTGCCTCTATGCTACATCGTTATAGCATATTTTTTAATATTTTAACAGAGGTTGGATCATTTAGTAGTCTAACACAAGATTGCAAAAACCCTTTAATCGTACTTACTTGTTCCACTGGTTGTGTTTCTTTGGTGTGATCCAATGATGGAGGCATCTCGTACTCTAGTACTTCTTTATTCTGTTGCGTAGTTGATGTCGATGAAATTTCTAGCTTCAAGGATTCTTATCTAGCTTGCTTGAATATCTCCTTTTCGTTTTGCGCATCAAAATTCTTCCTTGGTTCGACATTATTCTTCACCCATTGGTGTTTTGTTGGCTATTGTCTTACTGTGTTGTTTCCTTTTTTATCTCCTCCCCGTGTAACTATGTTGATGTTTCTTCCTTCATCCCTCACTTCTGCTAAAATCCACCTGGGATTATGATTGTTCTGATTTCTCTTCTCTTGGATTTTCCCTAATAGTTTCGGACATTTTTCCGTTTCATGATCTGATGCGTGACAATACATACAATTTGTTGGTGGAAGTGGACATTATCTTGCATAGTGTCCTAGTTGTTCACAATTGTGGCATACCAATGGTCCTCTACCTCTTCCAAAACCCCCTCTTTCTCTTCCTCCACCTCTATAGCCAGCTTGATTCCATTGTGGTGTGTTATAATGAGGCGCCTGATTATACTATGATGTATTATAGTGTAGTTGAGTGGTATTATATTTCGGTTGCGCAGTGTTATACTGTTGTTGCGCAGTGTTGTACGGGGTTGGTACTTGCTTAAAATAAGGTGTGACTTTCTCGGACATCATTTATGCCTGCACCATGTATGCATCTGATGTTCTTTCCCTCATAAGGTCCATGGTTCTACAATCTTTGTCATTGTGGCCTACTGACTTGCAAAATTTTCAATACGAGCTCTTCGCTACTATATGGTACTTCTGCATAATTGGGTAGTGGTATGGATCATGACCCTGTTTCTTACAGATATCGCACCATATTCCTCTTGTTGGTAATGGATTTGGCATTCTTGTCGCAATGTACTGCGTGAATGTTGAACATTCATTCTTATGGTGTCCTTATGTCCTACATGTGTTACACCAAACGACTTATGTTTTTTCCTTACTTTTGTTTTGGTTTAGCTGGAACGTTAAATTCTTCAGATCCTCCTTCAACTCCTCTATGGCTATATCTGTCCTCTGATATTGGTTATCTTTCTGTTGTAGGCCTTCCTGTATATCCTCTACCTGCACCTGAAAATTTTGTTGTCCCAATGGATACTTCAAGTGTGGTAATAGTGAATTGAAGAACAGGTGCCTATGCTGCATATTTTTCATGACATATTTTATCTTTCCCTTCAATCATTTGAATCTCTGATCAATATCCCATACATATTCTCTCAATTTCTATTTGATGTCTATCATCTCATTCATGTACTGATCCTCTGAACTAGGCTTCTGGAACTCATTTATCAGCAACATCTTGATATCTCCAATCATTTCGGTTGTCCTTGGCAGACTGTTTGTAGCTAAACTCATATACCAATATAGTGCACAATCTCTTAGAATGATAACTAACTATGCAAGTTTAGTATCCTCGTCTGTGATCTATTTCACTTCCCATATCTTTTCACATATTAAAAGGTGCTTCTCTAGGTCCTTCGACACTTCTCCTTTGAATTCTGGTAATCTCATGGTTGGATCATATCATGCCATCTTGAATGCTGAAATACTACCTCCATGCAGTGTAGATACTTGAATAATTATTCTTGAACTGGCTCCCCCAGTTGTTGTTCCTTGTGTATATTTACTCCATGTTGTTTTCCTTCTCCCGAAATTTCGTTGTCTAAATGGTGGTGTTCTTCTTGGTGTATTAGTCGCACATGGGTTTATGGGTTCCACACTGACACTGATATGGATAGGAGTGGTGCCTTCTATTTCTGCTCTTGGACCTCTCATCTTGCTCTCATATGTCGCATGCAGGATTTCCTAAATTTTCTCCATAGCCCAGAGATCCTCTACCTCCTCTTCATCACTTGCCAAGCCTTCCCTCGCAGTTATGGCTCTCTTCTTGGTGTTTACCTTATATTGGTAGGGTACTCCACTGTGCATCTTTCCAGATGTCACCATTATCCACTTGATCTAGTCTTCATCCATCATAATTGGGTCCAAGGACTCCTCCTTCTTTCCTTTATCCCCTTCTCCTTCCATTTCTCCTTCTCTTGTTAGTGTTCCCCCCCTTCCCCCATGCATTTAGGGAAGTTTAGTTGTCTAACTCCATTGTCATTACACCTTTATTATATAGTAATCTATTAATAGAAGTATATAATGATCTGATGTACCTACCTTGAGGTCCCTTCAAGAATTTTTGTTCAATTGTGTTGTATGACTTCGTTTTATCTACTGCAAATTTTGTGATGAATCCAACAACAATGTTGTCTAACCAGAAATATATTGTGCACGTAAAATTATTATCAACATGTTGTAGTTGTGCGATCTCTTCAGGATTCCACTCTAGCTGTCTAATCCAATTTGTAGGGTGGTTTTCTTTCAATCTTTTTATCCACTCCTGTAATATATGTGGGAAATCACAGAAAAGGACTTTGTGCAAGTCACTGAATACGTACTTGTCTAGGTATTTGCACGGTTTTAAATTTGGATTCTTGTTGTCTTTCTACACAAACTATATCTCCTTTGTATTCAACCAGCTCTCTATCTCTCCCTTCGTTGGATTCCACAGTCTCAACATTCCCTTTCAGATTCTCATTTCTTAAATGATTCATTGTCTGATTCAACATCCTTTTGACTTGTATTCTCCCGATCTCACATACTCAATCCCATTTTCTTTCAACAACCGAATATGGAACCATTTTTTGGTTTTATATATACTCTTATTTATTGGTCTTGAGGATTATTTATGGGGTATTTTGATTCTAATTGACCATCACAAATTGACACTGTCTCATATTTAATAATCTTCCTAACAAAAGCCCTTTAAAACTATTGTCCCTTTTGGTAAACCAGAAGGCAACCCAGTACACAGAGTGTACTGCGCAGTCTCACCCGAGATAGCTCTATGGGTGGTTTCAATACTCAGGTGTTTGCAACCCGAGACCGAGCGAGATTTGTGGTTGTGCACCATAAAATTTATTCAGTTGATATAACATCTAGTTATAACATTCACTCTATGCATGCATGCGGAATACGAGATCTACTTAGTTACTTCATCCATCTAACATTCATAAACTAATCAAACATAAATATGCATTCATTCATTCACATAACACAGTGTTATAGTGGTTCACCCCCTCCTGGGCTACTTCCGCAAAGATCTGGATCTCAAGCTTTTATTATAGTTCATAAATATCCCACGTCATGCGTGGTTACAATATTAGTTCTCCCTCTTTCCCACAGACTCCTTGATCCCTGCAAGGATGACTAGATATCACCAGGATCCTCAGCCTGTGATCTAACCCTTGAGATCAAGTCTCTCACTCCTTCCTTAGCTCACCATCTTAATGATTCATGCATTTATTACAGTTTTCTCTCTCTCTGTCTCTCTATGTGAGTCCTCTCTCTCTTTGTCTCTCTATGTGAGTCCTCTCTTTCTCTTCTATCACCTAAGTACTACTTATTTATACCCTCATCTCACCAACCATTATAATGTATTACCAAAAACCCTAACCCTAGCATCATTAGGTCTTCCTTGAATGCGCGCTTCGCCTGCCTCTTTTACATGTGCTACTTTTCCTTCCAACTATCTTCTTCCTCTTGCATGCTTCTCATCCAAAAATAGCCTTTGTTTTTTACTAGGCCTGCATCCAACATGAATTCTCTAGAATGCACCTCTTACTTTCACATTCCCCAAATTGCACGTTTTTCACTTTCCAACAATTAACAATTTTTTTTGTGAAATGTGGATGCGAGGACACATACCATCTGTTAAATTTTTCTCGAGTGCCTAGGTCCATATGTCCACAGGTTCGTAGTCTTGTATTCTCCAAAATGCACCCTCTACCTCTGTGACCCTCAAAAAAATCATCTCTCATACTTCATCACATTTCTTGTTTCGGTGCGGGCCTCCTTAATTTTCTCCATATCCTCAAGTCCATAGGTACGGAGAACCGTAGGTTCGCAATCCCGTGTTATACATTTTTCACCTTATAACCCTCATATTACACTCCCATACTTAACATTTTTCATCTGCCACAACATCACATCACCACTTCCCATCACATTTATGATCACCGTCACATAGGCTACTACTTGTGTAAGTATAATACCATTATAAAATTCACAGGAACACCCGTAAATTTTGTAATAAATTAAATATCATGCAAGTCGACAACATTAAAAAGGTATTTATAATGATTGAACAATTAGGACAATACATGGTGAAATTAAGTAAAGAGTAATATTCCAAGTTGTAAATATCGACAATAGCACCACCTATTTCAAAAGCCAAAAGTAGAGAAAAGGATGTCGTGTAAGAAAAAAAATTGTATTACAGAGACAAACTAAACACACTTGGGAATGAGGATCAAGAGTTCCAGTGGTCGAGAGAATACAATTACTAGAAGGTTATTTATTTGGCCAAGAAAAAGATGAATTTAGTTTGGACTTCAAGCATAGAATTATTGGGTTGTGTTCCAGAAGTAGAAAATTTTAAAGAAGTTGTTCAGTGGTGTGTATATAAGTTCAACTTTGAGAAAAGAATGATTCAACTACGAGGATGGTGTAAGGCCCATAACAAAGTAGGTGGAGCTTCCGATGCGGCCCTGTAAGATGCTCCTTCTACAAATATAACCAGACCTTGTATCCAACATGAAACTATTGAGGTACCCTATGATTATCAGGGCGTTGCTTGTACTTAAGCATTGGATTGCTAAAAAATATCATGGACCTGTTGGTGGATGTGTTGAATCCGCTCAATGGATCTGATGGATTTTTTGGTCTCAGACTGAACATGGGAAGAGTCTGTCTGTGTGGTTGCAAGAGCTAGTGCAACATCAATGGGACCCAAGGGTTGGAATGCCAATCCCACCTGAAATGGGCTATGGTCGATGGAGCTATGGAGAGCCCTATTGTAACTGTGGTGAACATAAGGGAGACTCTCATCCCATGTACATGGATTCTTAGAGTTTTAGATGTGCAGGATGTGCACAATCATTCAATTGACGACCTATGTTTGGTCATCTTTTTGGGGGTGGAAAGCAATGGATTTAGTGAGATTGGTGTCCAACAGTGACCAGAGACTCGACCAAAATGAGCTGAGGAACCTGTTGTCCCAGTCGGAGATGATGGTCTATGGTATCCCAAAATGGACCCACACTCATTCAAAGAAGAGCTTGGAAGTATCTTCCAAAGTGATGTTCTTCTTGCAGGTTGTGAGGATGGCCATCCTCGAAAACCGATCAACGACCACAAATACACAATCATTTCCTTGCTTGGTGGATGGAAAGCTAGACATGTAATCCATCTCGATGGATTCCCAAGGCTTCTAGGGTGTAGGAAGATGGGTGTATAAGCCTTGATTCTTTATGGTTGGCTTGTTAATGGCATAGGAAGTGCAAGATCTGATATAATTATTGACGTCTTGTCGAAGTTTTTCCCAATAAAAAAGTTTATGGAGAAAAACCATAGTTTTCTCCATGCCAAAATGTCCTTCCATCCAAATATAGTGGGCTTCCCAAATCAGCTTTGCATTCTCACTTGTAGGAACACAAAGATGGCCCTGATGGCATAACAATCCATCCTGAAAGTGAAAATCGATGATAGTCGCGCATGTACCCAAGAGCTGATAGGTGGTGGCGAAGTCTGAATCTTGCTGATAAATTTAGGGCCACTCAGATGCCTCGTGTCCACAAGAATGGAGCATAGTGTTGAGTGAAACTATGGGAGGTCGACTAAGGCAATGAGTGACACGATTTTTACTCCCTGTCTTATACTTGATGTTGAGATGAAATTGTTGCAGGTAGGTGGGACACTTCTGATGGTGGTCGTTCTTCAACTTCCCTTGTGTCTGTATGAATTGTAGAGGCTTGTGATCAGTGTGGATGATTGTCTCCTTTCAAATAATGTAATGTTTCCATTGATGACAGGCTTGTACAATGGAATGCATTTCCTTGTCATAGGTGGGGTATTTCTAGATAGTATCTGAGAGTATCTCACTATGGTATTCCATCGGATGACCATGTTGAGTGAGAACTATGCCTACACAATAGTCATATGCATCAGTCTCAATATCAAATGGTTTTTGCAGATCGGGAAAGGAGAGTACTGGAGATGAGCACACGCGATGATTCATATCATCAAATTCTGATTGTTGTTCCTTCCCCCACACAAAATTTTCCCTACCACCGCCCTTGGCCATGTGGCTGAGGGCCCATGCAATATGGAAGAATCCCAACACAAAACGTCAGTAGAAGTTTTCCAGTCCCAAGAAGCTTTGAAGCTTGGTTAGTGTGGTCGTGATTGGCCAGTCACGGATGACTTGGATCTTAGCAGGATCAACATGTACCCCATGCTCATCAACATTTTAGCCTAAGTATTGGACCATGTTCATGCTAAATGAACATTTTTCCAAGTTGGCACATAGCTTGTGCTACCATAGAGTGATCAAAACCTACTGAATATGCCACATGTGCACCTCCCAAGTACTATTGAAGATGAGGATGTCATCTAAATATACCACCACAAAATAGTTGGTAAAGGGTCTCAATACATTACCATCAACCTCATGAAAGTGGTTGGTGAAATTGTTAATCCAAACGGAATGACCAACCATTCGAAGAGATCTTATTTAGATTTGAAAGTTGTATCTCTGTGTGAATCCTCTCTCTCTCTCTTCTGTCGCCTAAGTAATACTTATTTATACCCTTGTCTCACCATCCATTACAATGTATTACCAAAAACCCTAACCCTGGTGTCGTTAGGTATTCCTTGCATGTGCTTTTCGCCTGCCTCTCTTACACGTACTGCTTTTCCTTCCAACTGTCTTTTTCCTCTTGCATGCTTCTCATCCAAAAATAGCCTTTGTTTCTGACTAGGCCTACATCCAACATGCATTCTATAGAATGCACCTCTTACTTTCACATTCCCCAAATTGCACGTTTTTCACTTTTCAACACTTAACCATTTTTTTTGCGAAAAGTGGATGCGAGGCCACATACCATTCGTTAATGTTTTCTCGAGTGCCTAGGTCCATAGATCCATAGGTTCGTAGTCCTATATTCTCAAAAATTAGGCCTCTACCTCCGCGACCCTCAAAAAAATCATCTCTCATACTTAGTCACATTTCTTGTTTCGGTGTGGGCCTCCTTACTTTTCTCCATATCCTCAAGTCCATAGGTACGGAGAACCACAAGTTCATAGTCCCGTGTTATACATTTTTCACCTTCTAAACCTCACATTACACTCCCATACTTAACATGTTTCATCTGCCACGACATCACATCACCACTTCCCATCACATTTTTTATCCCCACCACATCAACTGCTACTTGTGTAAGTATAATGTCGTTATTAAATTTGCAGGAACACCCATAAATTTTGTAATAAATTCAAATCTCATGCAAGTCGACAACATTAAAAAAAGATTTATAATGATTGAACTATTAGGAAAATATGGGGTGAAATTAAGTAAAGAGTAATATTCCAAGTTGTAAATATTGACAATAGTGCCACCTATTTCCAAAGCCAAAAGCAGAGAAAAGGATGTTGAGTAAGAAAAAAGAGTTGTATTACGGAGACAGACTAAACACACTTGGGAATGAGGATCAATATTTTCAGTGGTCAAGGGCATACAATTACTAGAAGGTTCTTTCTTGGGCCGAGAAAAAGATGAATTTAGTTTGGACTTCAGGCATAGCATTAGTGGGTTGTGTTCTAGAAGTAAACAAATTTAAAGAAGTTGTTCAATGGTGTGTATATAAGCTCAACTCTGAGAAAAGAATGATTCAAATATAAGGATATCATCCCATTTCCTTATCTCCTACAATATTTTAAATTTTTTTATGACTCCATACATTTACCTGAAGAGGCTAGCGAATTTTTGAAACAACATAGAGGAGGGGAGAAGTTTCTAAGAAGCTACTTAGTCGACCTAGGCAATAACCCTGGTATTTCCAGGATTGAGGTAACTTTGTTAAAATACCCATACATAGAGTTTGCATGGTTGTTTTCTCGTATTATTTTTCTAGATACTACTACATCTGTACCACGAAATGTAATATATGTCATGCATTTTTCTTTGCATGACAAATCCATTATAGATGGGGGACACCCGATTTCGAGTAAAGTTTCTTTTTATCTAGGTAATTTTAAAATGACTCTAAATTTCTATATCAATTATTACCTCATATTTTACATTGTTTATGGTCGTGTATTTGAAGACTTCTCGAGGTAAAATAATGTTAATTTCAACAACGAACCAATTTATGCATGGTATTCGACCCTTTATAGACATAAAGCTCAATATAAATTTTACCCAGTTCACAATAATTTCATTTCATAGTTCAAAAAGTTGATCTTTGGCTTTAGTACATCAATATTATCTCTTGAAGTTGTCACCTTTCTCTCTGGGAAAGGCGTTTATGAGACTTGTGAGGAATTTCCTATTATCAGGTTGTTCTATTGTGAAGAAAATCATTTTCTTCTCCCATTTTATGTATCAAATAAACTTTTTGTTGAGGAAATGTGAAAACAGTATAAAACCTGGGCCCATTTCTTCAACGAGACGAGAAAAAATCAGTTCATACCCTTACCATGGAAAATTGGATAATTTATTGTAAATCATATAGCCCACCTCGATGAACTTGTAGAATATTTCGAGCAAATTGGATTAAAGGAAGACAAATTTGTTAATGGTTTTACCCAGATAACAAGTTCACTACACATATGGAATTAATTAGCTATTCTTCATATTTCACTAAAATTGAATAATTTAAAGATGGGGGCGGAGATAATTTGGTTCTCCTTGAAATTGTAGTAGACTAGGTTTAAGATAACATGGAATAAATAATCAACACCAATGAAGGTTACTGACAACATGGCAGAGAAGTAGCAGATAAAAAACCTAGTTCCCCAAATAATTCCCAGAAGAGTACACCATCAAGAACAATATATAGGATCAGTGGTATATTTGAAATGAGAAAAACATCGGTCAAAGCTTCAGATGATGGGTTTGATAAAGACCCACCAAGGAAATATCTTGAGAAATATCATATTGTGTATACCTTTGTTAAACGAAAAAAGGAAATACAGCAACAACAAGGTTGAGCATACTTGAAGTCCAAGAAATTCCACAAGCAATGGATGTTGATGAGATCATTTAAGAACCCATTTGGTCTACCCAAAGACTATTGGAAACCAGAGAAATTATTGAAGCCCTAATTACCCATCAACTAGAAATCTTCGAGGAAGAATCTGTTACCTTTCACCACACGGCCTACAATCGAGAATCCAAAAAAATGTTACTGGAAAAATTAAATACAAGAAACAAAAATTCATTAGAAAAGTGGAAATCATCAATTTATTTTGAGGGGGTTTCACCATCGAAAATTACATAATTCCATGGTGCAACAAGAGAAGATTTGAAGTCCATTGGATGTAGATTGGGTGTTTAGGAGGAATTATTATTACCCTTCCCACCCGGGTTCAATTCCTTGTGAGTGACATTTTGTGCTTTTAAATGGGTCTATAATATGCTCTTGTTGTTGAGCCCCCAATAGTCCAAAAATACTCAACCTCACTATGTTCTCTCATGGATTTCGGGGAGTTTTTCCATGGACGTAGTGAGAACTGATATCCAGTGTTTTGAACCACATGATAGAACCAAAAATTAGAAGTTGTTAGTGATCGAGCTTCTATTTTATCTCGATTCCAAAAGAGATAAAATAGAAGCTCGAGCACTAAGAGAAAAACTTTGCAAAGTGTGTGATCCGGATTTAGGAGCGGAACAACTGATTAACAGAATGAATACAATAAACACAGAGATATGAAGAAAAACACAGATATCCAGTGAACAATATCTTCTATTGAATAAATGAAATAGGATGAAATTGTAAAAATGCAGAACCGAAACACTTGCTCGAATGGTGGTAGTTAACTCTAAGAAGAGATGTGGCTACTACGCACATCCGTCTGAGAATAATCATTTCAATGAGGATCCAAAGGCATTTTTAACATTACCCATGAATGCCAAAACCCTATACATCTAAAAACCTAACCCTAGGAGATGAAACACCAAAATTTATGTGGGCCCCTATGGGTAAGTTGGTACCTCAACTTCCCAGGGTCGTAAATTTTGCATACAACCTTTGTTTTAGGCACGTGATAGCCCATTGGAAAGGTCATTTAGATAAATGGACATTACACCATCAAACTCTAACTCCTTACATAGTTTGACTATGGTGAGAAAAAACAAACATTGTTTAGGGCCCCAAAACGGCCCTAGAAGTACAGAAAGATGTGCTAACATGAAAACATACAAAATGATCCATTTGGATTAGGTGGGAAGCCACTAGTATCCACCTAGAAGATGTGTAGGGTTTCAGACAACCTCGAAAGTGTAGAACCTAAAATTAAAATAAGTACATAAGAACGTGTTGCATAAAAACTGTCAAGAGGAGCCAGTTGGAATAGGTGGGTTCCCACCAATATCCACCTGGATCATTCCTCCCCACTTAGGAAGCAATGGTATTCATTGCATTTATTTCCCCCATCAGGTGAGGAAACTTTTGATGAATTTGGCCCTAGGTGAGCCACTTTCCTTGGTGGAGGAGTTGCCCTTCCTTAACAACCTGATAAAGTTGGATCCTCTGCTAGCAAGTTCCCTTGACCTGTGTGTCCACTATCTGATCGGTGGATTCTTGTTCCATGCAGTCAAGGTTGAGATCCATTTGTTTCATCTATTTTTCAATCTCTGAGGTATCCAATAATGGTGGAAAATATGGCCGAAGGAGGTCCACATTGAACACTGGGTGCAAGACAAGGAAGGGTGGAGTGTTGAACCCAAAATCATTGCTACCCACAGCCTTGGTGATGGTGTAAGGACCATAACGAAGTGGGTGGAGCTTCCTATGGGGCCCTGTAAGATGCTCCTTCTACAAATGTAACCAGACCTTGTCTCCAACTTGAAACGAGTGCGGTACCCTGTGTTGATCATGGCGTTGCTTGTACTTAAGCATTGGCTTTCTGCAAAATCTCATGGACCTGTTGGTGGATGTGTTGAATCCACTCAATGGATCTGGTGGTTTTGTTGGTCTCAGACTGAACATGAGAAGAGTTTTTCTATGTGATTTCAATAGGTAGTGCAACATCAATGGGACCCAAGGGTTGGAATCCCAGTCCCACCTGAAATGGGCTATGGTCGGTGGAGCTATGGAGAGCCCTATTGTAACTTTGTTGAACATAAGGAATACTTTCATCCCATGTACATGGATGATTAGAGTTGTACATGTGCAGGATGTGCACAATCATCCAATTGAAAACCTCTTTTTGGTCGTCTGTTTGGGGGTGGAAAGCAATGGATTTAGTGAGATTGGTGTCCAACAGTGACCAGAGACTCGACAAAAATGAGATAAGGAACCTATTGTCCCAGTCAGAGATGATGGTATATGGTATCCCAAAACAGACCCACACTCATTCGAAGAAGATCTTGGAATTATCTTCCACGGTGATGTTCTTCTTGCAGGCTATGAGGATGGACATCTTCTAAAACAGATCAACGACCACATATACACAATCATTGCCTTGTTGGGTGGCTGGAAGGCCAAACATGTAATCCATATCAATGGATTCCCAAGGCTTCTAGGGGGTAGGAAGAGGGGTTTATAATCCTTTCTTCTTGATGGATGGCTTGTCAATGACACAAGCAGTGCAAGATCTGATATACTTGTTGACGTCATGTCGAAGTTTTCTCCAATAAAATGTTTATGGAGAATGGCCACAATTTTTTCCATGCCAAAATGTCCTGCCATCCAACTATAGTGGGATTCCCAAATCATCTTTGCATGCTCACTTGCAAGAACACAGATATGGACCATATGGCATAAAAATCCATCTTGAATGTGAAAATCGGTGATAGTCGCACATGTTCCCAAGAGATGATAGGTGGTTGTAAGGCCCAGAAGGAATCCCATGTATTGGAAACCACAAATATTTCATATCCCTCTATGTCCCTTTGCTCAGAGTAAGTATCCCACCAATCCTTAACATGGGGGATGACCTTGAAGAGTGAAAAAGTAATCTTTGCCCTATCAAAAAAATTGTGGACTGAAAAATACCCTTCGAGTAGATTCAACCATTTATCTAAAACATCCACATCTATCACTCCTTCAAATAATGGAATATAGAAATTTACCTATACCTTAAAGGGGGTTTCATGGCCACTTGATGAATATGCTTCTCCTGTGGGTAGCCGCCGAAGGATCTGCGCAAAGTTGTCCATAATTTTGTTCCTTTGTCATGCAAGGGATTCCTCGAGCAACATTTTAAAAGGATCTCTTGTTCCATCATCTTTCTTTTCATCCCCCATGGATTTTTGTTGGGTGTGGCGTGACCTATATTGCAACTGCTCGATTGGTTCGAGTACCAACTTCTTGTACCCAGATCTTATATCGGACATGCATGAAGAAAAATAAATGAAGAGTAGACTGCTCTGATACCACTGATCTGGATTTAGGAGAGGAACAATTGATCAATAGAATGAATACAATAAACACAGAGATATGAAGAACAACAAATATATCTAGTGACCAATATCTTATATTGAATAAATGAAATAGGATGAAACTGTAAAATTGCAAAATTGAAACACTTGCTCGAATGGTGGTAACTATCTCTGAGAAGAGATGTAGTTGCTACGTGCATCCATCTGAGTAGAATGATTACAATGAGGCTCCAGAGGCCTTTTTAACATTACTCGTGAATTAAAAGACCATATACATCCAAAACCCTAACCCTAGGAGACGAAATGCCAAATTTTATGTGGGCCCCTATGGGCAAGTTGGTACCTCAACTTCTTGGGGTCGTAACTTTTTCATATAACCTTCGTTTTAGGCATGTGATAGCCCATTGGAAAGGTAGTTTCGAGAAATACACATTACTCCATCAAACTCTGACTCCATCTACAGTTTGACTATGGTGAGCCAAAAAAAGCACTGTTTAGGGCCCCAAAACGACCTTAGAACTACAGAAAGATGTACTTACATGAAAACATACAAAATAAGCCAGTGCTATTACGTGGGAGACCACCAATATCCACCTAGAATATGTGTAGTGCTTTAGACAGCCCCGAAAGTGTAGAACTCACAATTTCAAAGAAGTACAGAAGAACGTGTTGCACTAAAGATGGTCAAGAGGAGCTAGTTGAAATAGGTGGGTGGCCACCAATATCCACCTGGATTAGTGTGCTTCAAAAGTGTTACATCAGATTGAGGAAGAAAACCACATTAGGAACCTACAATATTTGTGGTCAAAAATGTGCAAAGGAACAGATGGTTATGGTCAACACCCGAACTTATAAGTAGTCAATCAACAAGTCAATGCTATATGCTAAGCGTCGTGATGGGTATAATAAGAAGTTGTTAAGTTGTCAAGGTATATGCTGGCTAAGATATGTATGGGCTTATTTGGAATATATAGTGTGGAATAATTTCATGGTTTATTTACCCTATGTGTCGTTTGTAGCCCAACATAATTACTCTACACATTCCAACTAGAAGATTAACATGGTTACTATGGGTCACACGTGGTTTCATGTCTTGGTGTAATTACATTTCATGCAAAAAATGAAATTATAACTCAACTATTGTTCGATAATGAGTATTGAACATGAAACTATGTGTGTCAAACATGAGTGATTTACATGGAGATAAACTAAGCGATATATAAAGTATTGTGTGAATCAATGGACTGCTAAAGAGAATAAAAGAGACTTCAATGAAGATGATGGTTACTTGGGATATTTTTTAGTACTAATACATAATTAATAAAATCATGTTAGCATGTGCTAGAACATGACACGACAATAGGGAATAAATAAAAACACATGACATAATTGTACAACACTACTAACAACATTGAAGAAAATTACCATTAACCATAGAAAAACATGAGAATACTTCCACTCTCACCTTTGTTGGTCGAGAATATTTTGTTAAAATAAATTTAACTTTTCCATTTTAGGATATGAGACACAAAGGGATCTAGAAGTCGAGTATATGTAGGGGCCCAAGGGTAGACATGGATAGAGTTTGAGTAGAGACAGGGACAAAGGGGTAGAAGGGATGGAGGTAGTGATGGCGAGGTAGATCAACTCAAGAAGCATGAGAAAAACTTTGTATGTATGTATGAGTTTAAATCAAATTTTTTGTACTTGCAAATATGAATTGTACTTTTCATAGTGATAGTTTTTTGGATCAAAGTTTAAATATGTGAGGAGATTTTTCCTAAAGGTAGAAAACCTCATTTTGTGTCAATCATGAAAACTAGGTTTTACCTCTAACTATGACTATAATATAAAAAAATCCAAATACAACTATTGCACATGCATTGCTCAATTGGAAAGTAGCAAAAGAGAAATTCAAGCATTAAGAGAAAAATGTTGGTATAGGTAGATGTTGGCTAGGATCTTTTCTTGGCTTCTATGGCACACATAGTGTGGAATAATAGCATGGTGTTTTTTCCCTATGTGTGTTAATGTGGCATTACATTCAATAATGAGTATTGGACATGAAAGGATATGTGTAGCTCAGTGGTTATTTGCAGGGCATGTAACTTAGTGATATATAAAGTATTGTGTGAATCAATGGACTGTTAAATATAATAGAAGAGACTTCAATGAAAATGATGATTACTTGGAATATTGTTTAGAACTAATTCATAATTGACATAATTGCCTAACCATCTACTTAAACATCACACAAGCATTGTTAGGGAGTGAGCAGAGGCGGGGATAGAGGGGTAGAGGGGGTTAGGGGTTGGATAGATATAGGGCCCAATAGGGAAGTGGGATACAGATAGAGATTGAGAGCTAGTGGTTGGGAGCCACTTTTCCATTGCGTGGAAAATTATTCCAAGACAAGAATAAAGAGGGAAAATATTCTACTATTTTTATTGTAAAAGAATGTACACTCATTTAATCCATTAAATGAGGATAAATTATAAATTTACAAATTAGCTACATACACTTGGAGGCCTTTTCACTCTTGTAACCTGGGGGGTCTCTTTTTCATTGTAATATATCTTCACATACTATATAAAATCCCATCATTAGCTTATATTTTCTACTTTTGAATGTGTTTCCGAGCCAATATTTTAAAAAATTATTGGGGTGGTGTTGAAAAAAACCATTGTTCTTATTGATAGGCCTTCCTGTGTCTATCAATAACATAATGATTCATTGTTCTTATTGTTCTTATTGTTCTTAATGATTCTTTGGATAACCTAGGGACAAGGAAGGATAACATAGTTAGAATAATTCATTGCACCAAGTAGCGAGGTGCTCTACGACCCAGTATGGGGGATATTTTAAGGCATTAGAGTTATGTTAGATAACGTTACATTTAAAAAAAAATAAAGTGGGCTCAAGTAAAAAAAATAATTAAAATAAAAAAATAAAGTGGACTTAATTAAACAAAAATAATTACATGCACCGTGTAAAAATGGACATGGAACTAAATAATAATAAAAAAGTGCACCTTAAGAAATTGGATCCCTCTCAGTGCTTGATAGATCTAGGTTTAATATGGATCTACAATGGTTCGGAAAAAATATGAGTCACTTATAAATGAATCGAAAATTGAACAAAAATAATAAACAACACACATACCTCTAAATATAACAAAAAATTAAAAACAACCCACATACATGTCTACTTACCTATGGTCATTCAAGTAGACCATCATGATCGCTTATAATAGTAATGGTCTTTGTGACCTTCTCATGCTCAAAGTAAGCCAGGAAGTATCGTACCATTGATGAGGTCTTCCTTGGAATTATTTGTAATTAGAGGTTTGTATCAGCAGCTAAGTTCGTAAAATGATATATAATTTTACTTGGTCTATAATCTTGAAATATATAACCACCTTTATTTCGTGTTCTTTCATCTTGTGTCATATATTATCCTTTAAAAACCATCAACCCAATCATAACTAAGATAATGGGAAAAAACTAAGATTACGAAGAAAACAATGGTTATGGTTCTTTCATAATTATGAATAATGTAATGATAGACATAAATAAAATAAAATAATACATTCATATTAATTTGTTGTTAAATTTCCCACAGGGGTGTAGACCGATTGGCAAGTTCCATGTAAATGGAAGGAAATATGTAAAAAATGAGGTCTAAAGTTTGATTCTCACCTCGATTTACATGTGTCCCATGCTTGCAGGCTGTGTGGATTCACTTGGAGGTTATAGAGGTAGTAGAAAGGAATCGACCCTGTGTCACATGAGTACGAGAACCACGAGTTGTTGATTCTGTCAACACAAAAAAAAATGTGTTGTTAAATTGTTGCTAAGGAAATAATTATAGTATTTGCTTTAAAATCTACACATGTTGATACCACGCACACCATTTATGCAGGATCCACTAATCCACCTTGGTTGGAAACTACATGAAGAAAAATATCTAAGGCTTCTTCCACTTATAAGGAAGCACTTAATCTAATTCCAAACCAAATCCAATGCCTATTGAGATAGTGCTTCTACCATTTGTGAATTTAGGTCAAACACATAGAGATGATGAGGGAGGAAATGTGGTGAATAGCTTAGAGGAAATAAGAAGAGAAGAAAACATCATAGACACTGTCGCAAAAGTGGAGAAACCTAAAATTGGCACCACCGAGGATTAGCCAATTACATCTACTAGTTAATTCAGAGTGGTTATTCAAGTTCATGTGAACTTTTTTCACATATTAAAAGTTAATTTCATTAGAGTATTAATGTTAAAATTTAAAGTGTGGATATTATGTTTTATCTCATTAGAGTATTATAGTAAATTTAAACTGTGGATATATTCAATTTGAGAGCTAAGTTCCAATTTAATTCTTAAAAAAATTGTGCCATATTACATTAATGAAATAGTCGAAATTTTCACATAATCCCTTTTTGAAAAAAGGATTTCAAATTTTTTTGTAGAGGAGATCAATGTCAACTTGTTGAATATCAACATCAATTACACTCAATTGATGTTGATATTCAACAAGTTGACATTGATCTTCTCTACAAAATACTTCTTAAAAATTCAAAATATTTTTCCCAAGATAGAATTGTTCAAAGGATTCTTTAAAAAAATGGACTATTTCATTGATTCATGAGGGAAAAACTATGTTTTAATGAGTATAAAATTGGAAGTCAAATCTAAAAATACAATTTAAAGTTACTCTAATAAAATAAAAAAATAATTTAAATTTTCATTTTAACACTAATAAAACTAACTTTAAATATGTGAAAAAAATGATCACAAACTTGAAGAACCATTTTAAATTAACTAGTAGATGTAATTGATTCACCCTCACTGATGTGAGTCATAAGTTTCCCAATAGTTTCTATGGTGATCTCTTCTTATCTTACTTCCTCCTCCCTCATTATCTCTATAATGAAAGGACTATCTTTAATAGGTACTTGGAATTAATCCTACCCATCTTCCAACACCCTTGTGTCCTTCACCTTCACCATAATATAAAGAAGGAAATTTGGAATTTTATCACATCACATTTTTGTTTTCTAATGTGATATATAAATTGGGTGAGGAAAAATTATTTAATTATTTTAAGAAAAGAATTATAAATTTCAAAAATTTTATTTTCTAATATGATATATATATTTGTTTACGGAATTGGTAAAAATAAGTTATACTAATGAGGAAAAATTAAAAATTTATTTAAAAAAAACCATTACAAACTTCAAAACTTACTTTTTTTTCTAAATGTGATATATAAATTGGATTATGGAGTTGGTAAAGCCAAACTCTACCGATGAGAAAAAAATTATTTAATTGTTTTAAAAAAAAACATTACAAACTTCAACACTTTTAAAAATTGATTTTACATATTTCTTTATTTCCAACATAATCCATGGCAATTTAGAGTTTTGGAGATAGAATTTTTTATTTTAATAAATTAATATAAAAATTGATTTGTTGAGTTGGTAAAAATTAGATGTAACATATGGGATTACTCTTAACTTTATAAAGAATAATTTAAAAAATAAATAAATTAACAAATTTAATATTTATATTTATATTTATTCAATTTTTTAATATTTTAATATTTTTTTTAATCTAAGATGTATATCTAAATATATAAAGTAATATATGTCAAAATATTTTATATTATGACAAATTATATGTATATCAGAAATAATAGACAAAAATCAAGATTTAATAATGAAAATAATAATATTCTCTTCAATTCAATGGACTAATCTATTCACCCATCAATGGATTAATTAAAATAACATATTTATATTAATTTATTATAATCTATCAACTTGAATATGATAATTAAAAATACTAAAATTTCATAAATTAATAATAAATATTTATTAATATAAATTAATTTTATAATGTAATAATGAACTTAAAAAAATCTAAAACTTTTGCAAAATTAAAATTGGAAATTAATTTTATATAGTAATAATAAACTTAAAAAAACCTAAAACTTTTTGCAAAATTAATTTTATAATGAGAAAATCACTAATCATCAAAAATGTTTTCATATACCAAAACCATTTGACAAAACAAATTGTTAAAACCATATACTTGTACCAAAACCAAGTACTCATTATTCCATAGAATATCAATATCACACTTCGTCTATCCCTAACTCCCACTTGGTTATTATTAAGCAATGCTCTACCTTGGTTATTATTAAGCAATGCTCTACCTTGATTTACTCATCTTTATATGAAATTTCAACAATGTATGTTGCTTAAAATTGGTCATCCCATGTATGCGGATGCTTAGAGTTGTACATGCGCAGGATGTGCACAATCATCTGATTGACGACCTTTATTTGGTCGTCTGTTTGGGGGTGGAAAGAAGTGGATTTAGTGAGATTGGTGTCCAACAGTGACCAGAGACTCTACCAAAATGTGTTGAGGAACCTGTTGTCCCGGTCGGAGATGATGGTCTATGGTATTTTAAAATGGACCCACACTCATTCGAAGAAGATCTTGGAAGTATCTGTCGTAGTGATGTTCTTATTGTTGGTTGTGAGGATGGCCATCTTTGAAAAATGATCAATGACCACAAATACACAATCATTTCCTTGCATGGTGGAGGGAAGGCCAAACATGTAATCCATTGAGATGGATTCCCAGGGCTTCTCGGGGGTAGGAAGAGGGGTGTATAATCCCTGCTTCTTAACAACTGTCTTGGAAATGGCACAGACAGTGAAAGATCTGATATACTTTTCGACGTCCTGTCGAGTTTTTGGCCAATAAATTTTTTTTTGGAGAACGGCCATAGTTTTCTCCATGCCAAAATGTCCTCCCATCCGATTATAGTGGGATTCCCAAATAAGCTTTGCACACTCGCTTGTTGGAACACAAAGATGGACCAGATGGCATAACAGTCTGTCTTGAATTTGAAAATCGGTGACAGTCGAGCTTGTACCCAAGAGTTGATAGGTGGCGGCGAAGTCTGGATCTTGCTAATAAAGTTAGGGCCACTTAGATGCCTCATGTCCACAGGAATAAAGAACAGTGGTGATTGCAGCCACGGGAGGTCGACTGAGGCAATCAACGACACGATTTGTGCTCCCTGTCTTATACTTGATGTTGATATGGAACTATTGCAGGTAGGTGGACCACTTCTGATGGAGTTTGTTCTGCAACTTACCCTGTGTCTGTATGAACTGCATAGGCTTGTGATCAGTGTGGATGATCATCTCCTTTCCCAAAATGTAATGTTTCCATTGACAACAGGCTTGTACAATGGAATAGATTTCCTTGTCATAGGTGGGGTATTTCCCGACAGTATCTGAGAGTGTCTCACTATGGTATGTCATCGAATGACCGTGTTGAGTGAGAACTCCACCTATAGCATATTCAGATGCATCGGTCTCAATCTAGAATGTTTTTTGCAGATCAAGAAAGGAGAGTACTGAAGCTGAGCACAAGAGATTCTTTAGATCATCAAATGCTCATTGTTGTTCTTTCCCCCACACAAACTTTTCCCTGCCACTGCCCTTGTTCACGTGGCTGAGGGCACATGCAATATGGGAGAATCCTAACATGAACTGTTGGTATAAGTTGGCCAGTCCCAAGAATCTCCAAAGCTCAGTTAGTGTGGTTGGGGCTAGCCAATCATGGACGACTTGGATCTTAGCGGGATCAACATGTACCCCATGCTCATCAACAATGTAGCCCAAGTATTCGACCATGTTCATGCCAAAGGAACATTTTCCCATGTTGACATATATCTTGTGCTTTCGTAGAGTGCTCAAAACCTATTGAATGTGCCACATGTTCTCCTCCCAAGTTCTGTTGAAGATGAGGATGGCATTCAAATATACCACCACAAAAGAGTTGGTGAAGGGTCTCAATACATCATCCATCAACCTCATGAAAGTTGTTGGTGCATTTGTTAAGCCAAAGGGCATGACCAACCATTCAAAGAGGCATTCTTTAGATTTGAAAGTTGTCTTACATACATCAGTTGTCTCGTTGGGAACCTGGTGATAGCCATTATTTGGGTCAATCTTGTTGAAGAACTTATCCCCTTTGAGTTGGTCAAGAAGGTCATCAATCCTGGGAATTGGGTACCGATTCCTGACTATGATTTTGTTTAATGCTATGTAATCAATGCAGAGTCTCCAGGTCCCTTCTTTATTTTTCACCAGTACAATCGTACATCTGCAAGGTGAGGATATGGGTCTGATGTTTCCCTTTTGAAGAAGCTCTTGGATCTGACGCTTGATTTCATCATTTTCCATCAGCAAGTGACAATAGACTGGTCCATTAGGAAGAGGTGCATCCAAGGTTAGATAAGTTGTATGCTTGACTTGGCAGTGTGTCGGTACCCCGGTGGGTGAGGAGAAGATGTCTTTGTATTCTTCCATGATCTCGTCCACTTGCTTCTATTGCAAAGAGAGGCTCTGTGTTGAGGCCACGAATGTGACAACAACCTTCTACTTACTATGAGAATGGATCACAAAGAAGATGAACTTCCTGATCTGTGAAATGACCTTACAACATTGCTTAGCAAAGATTAAAGTAATAAGAGTAGGTGGATCTACCTATGGTATCCTATACAATTGTCTACCCAAAGTAATAATAACACTGTGGGGTCTAGACTCATACACAGCATGACACTTCCACAAATATGGTTGTCCTAAAATAACATCACAAACTTCAAGGGGATCAATATCACATAATACCTGGTCTTTGAAAGGCTTGATTCCGTAGGGAAGACAACATTGTTGGTTGACACAAAGATCGCTTCCTTGGCGAAGCCAACTAATGGTGTAGGGTTGCAGTTGCAGTGTCATTAGAAATTCTAGCCACTTGACGACCTTTTTTGAGATCAGGTTCTTTTGACTGTTGATATCGATAATGAAATCAAGAAGAGCCCCCTTTACCCACATATGTGAGTGAAAGAGGTGTTCTCCTTCCTCTATTTCTTTTAGTTCGCTTGGCTATACTTTGGTGCTAGCGACAGTGGCACTCGGTTCAACATCGATAATCTACTTCCCTCCTTCTGGATTTGATTCAGTGTCAGAATCGACCTTTGACTCAGAAGCCTTCAGCTCGACCAAGAGTGACTACTTGGAGTGACATTCTTTAGTGTTGTGCCAATATATTTTATGGTATTCACATCATTTTCTCATGTCCTTCTTCATCTTCTCATTTCCCCTCTTGTGTTGCATCTTGGACTGGTTTTCCTAAGAGTGGCCATATTTTCTCTGTCCCTTTGTTTATGGGTTGGGTCCGCCTTTTCCCTGCTCTGGCTGTGAGGATTTTGCAGATCCAAACTCTTGCCTCTTCTTCTTAAATTTCTGCTCGATCTTGACAACATATCTATAAGTCGTACCCAATGAGGTGATGTCCAGAAACTCTATTTATATTTGAATGTATCTGCAAACAACCACGGTATTTGAGCACCAAATATCACTTGGAGTATTTGATACCCCATTTGGTGCGTAGGGTATGGAAAATATTGTTGAAATCTGGTATTGTCAGGTCCCTTTCTTGATGCAGGGTGGTCCATCTGGTGTATTGGTCCCCATATCTTCCAATAGGGTAGTATTGTTCTTTAATGGCATCCTAGAAGGAATCCCATATAGGGGAAACCAAAAATATTGCAGATTCCTCTATGGCCCTTTTCTCATAGTAACTATAACACAAGTCCTTAACATGGGGGATGACCTTGAGCAATGCAAAAGTAATATTTTCCCTATCGAAAAAATTGTGGACTGAAAAATACCCTTCGAGCAGATTCAACCATTTATCTCCAACATATGCATCTATCAGTCCTTCAAATAATGGAATATCAAAATTTACCTGTACCTTGAAGGGGGTTGCATGGCTGCTTTATGAAGATGCTTCTCCTGTGGGTAGTCGCTGAAGGATCTGTGCAAATTTGTCCATCATTTTGTTCCTTTGTCGTGTAAGGGATTCCTTGAGCAACATGTTAAAAGGATATCCTACTTGATCACCTTTATTTTCGTCCCCCGTGGGTTTTTTTCGGGCTCGGTGCAACCGATATTGCAACGAATCGATTGGTTCAAGTCCCAACTTCTTGTACCCAGATCTTGTCAGGGACATGCATGAAGAGAAATAAATGAAGAGAAAATTGCTCTGATACCACTAATCTAGATTTAGGAGTGGAACAAATGATTAACAGACTGAATATAATAAACATAGAGATATGAAGAATAACACATATATCCAATGAACAATATCTTCTATTGAATAAATGAAATAGGCTGAAACTATAAAAATGCAGAATTGAAACACTTGCTCGAATGGTGGTAGTTATCTCTGAGAAGGAATGTGGCTGCTACGCGCATCCGTCTGATAAGAATGATTACAATGAGGCTCCAAATGCCTTTTTAACATTACTCGAGAATTCCAAAACCCTAGACATCCAAAAACCTAACCCTAGGAGATGAAATACCAAAAGTTATGTTGGCCCCTATGGGTAAGTTGGTACCTCAACTTCTCAGGGTCGTAACTTTTGTATACGACCTCTGTTTTAGGCTTGTGATTTCCCATTGGAAAGGTATTTTCGAGAACTACACATTATTGCTATCAAACTTTGACTCTGTCTACATTTTGACTATGGTGAGCCAAAAAAACCACTTTTTAGGGCCCCAAAATGGCTCTGGAAGTATAGAAATATGCGTTCACATGAAAACATATAAAATAAGCCAGTTGGATTAGGTGGGAGGCCACCAATATCCACCAGGAAAATGTGTAGGGATTTAGACAACCTCAAAAGTGTAGAACCCACAATTACAAAGAAGTACAGAACAACGTGTTGCACTAAAAACTATCAAGAGGAGCCAATTGGAATAGGTGGGTGGCCACCAATATCCACCTGGATCAGTGTGCTTCAAAAGTGTTACGTGAGATTGAGGAAGAAAACCACATTAGGAACCTACAATATTTGTGGTCAACACTTTGCAAAGGAGAAAATGGTTATGGTAAACACCCAAACTTATAATTAGTTAACCAACAATTCAATGCTATATGGCATTCCTCATTATGGGTATAATAAGGAGTTGTTGGGTTATCAAGGTAGATGTTGGCTAAGATCTTGTCTTGGCTTATGTGGCATATATTTTGTGGAATAATTGCATGGTTTATTTACCCTGTGTGTGGTTTGTATCTTGACATAATTAATTTACAAATTCCAACTAGAAGGTTAACATGGTTATTATGGGTCACACGTGGTTTCATGTCTTGGTGTAATTACATTGCATGCACAAAATAAAATTATAACAAAAATATTGTTCGATAATGAGTATTGAAGATGAAAGTATGTGTGTCATACATGAGTGATTTATCTTAATGCTTGAATAATGAGAATTGGACATGAAAGGATGTGTGTAGGTCAGGGGTTATTCGTAGGGCATGTAACATAGCGATACATAAAGTATTGTGTGAATCAATGGAGTGTTAAATATAATAGAAGAGACTTCAATGAAGATGATGATTACTTGGGATATTGTTTAGCACTAATGCATAATTGACATAATCGCTTAACCATCTACTAAAAAATAACACAAGCAGGGCTAGGGAGTGAGAAGAGGTAGGGATGGAAGGTTAGAGGGGGTTAGGGGTTGGATAGAGATAGGGCCCAATAGGGAAGTGGGATACATATAGAGATTGAGAGGTAGTGGTTGGGAGCCACTTTTCCATTGAATGGAAAATTATGCCAAGACAAGACTAAAGAGGGAAAATATTGTATTATTCTTATTGTAAAAGAATGTACACTCATTTAATCCATTAAATTAGGATAAATTATAAATTTACAAATTAGCTACATACACTTGGAGGCTTTTACACTCCTGTAACCTAGGGGGTCTCTTTTTCATTGTAATCTATCTTCACATATTATATAGAAGACCATCATTAGCTTATATTTTCTACTTTTGAATGCGTTTCCAAGCCCATATTTTAAAAATTACTAGGGTGGTGTTGAAAAAAACCTTTGTTCTTATTGATGGGCCTTTGTGTGCCTATGATTCTTTGGATAACCTAGGGACAAGGAAGGATAACATAGTTAGAATCATTCATTGCACCAAGTAGCGAGGTGCTCTACAACCTAGTATGGGGGATATTTCGAGGCATTAGAGTTATGTTAGATAACATTACATTTAAAAAAAATAAAGTGGTTTCAAGTAAAAAATAATAATTAAAATAAAATAAATTAAGTGTACTTTATTAAACAAAAATAATTACAAGCACCGTGTAAAAATTGACATGGAATGAAATAAAAAAAGAGTACATTTTAAGAAATTGGATCCCTCTCATTGCTTGATAGATCCAGGTTTAATATGGATCTACGCTGGTTCAGAAAAATTATGACTCACTTATAAATGAATTGAAAATTGAACAAAAATAATAAACAACACACATGCCTCGAAATATAACAAAAAATTAAAAACAACCCACATACATGTCTACTTACCTATGGTCATTCAAGTAGACCATCATGATCACTTATAATACTAATGGTCTTCGTGAACTTCTCATGCTCAAAGTAAGGCGGGAAGTATCATACCATTGATGAGTTCTTCCCTAGAATTTTTTGTAATTGGAGGCTTCTATCAACAACTAAGTTCGTAAAATGACATACAATTTTACTTGGTCTATAATCTTGAAATATATAACAACCTTTATTTTGTTTTCTTTCATCTTGTGTCAGATATTATCCTTTAAAAACCATCAACCCAATCATAACTAAGATAATGGGAAAAATCTAAGATTAGGAAGAAAAAAATGTTTCTTGTTCTTTCATAATTATGAATAATGTAATGATAGATATAAATAAAATAAAATAATACATTCATATTAATGTGTTGTTAAATTTCCCACAGGGGCGTAGACCGATTGGCAAGTGTCGTGTAAATGGAAGGAAATATGTAAAAAAAGGAGGTCTAAAGTTCGATTCTCACCCCGATATACATGTGCCCCATGATTGCAGGCTGTGTGGACACACCTGGAGGTTATAGAGGTAGAAGACAGGAATCGGCCTCGTTTCACACGAGTATGAAACCCGAGAATTGTCGATTCCATCAGCACACAAAAAAAATGTGTTGTTAAATTGTTGCTAAGGAAATAATTATAGTATTTTATTTAAAATCTACCCATGTTGATACCACACACACCATTTATGTAAGATCCACTAATCCACCTTGGTTGGAAACTACATGAATAAAAAGATCTAAGGCTTCTTCCACTTATAAGGAAACACTTAATCTAATTCCAAACCAAATACAATTCCTATTGATATAATCCTTCTACCATTGGTGAATTTAGGTCAAACACAAAGATAATGATGGAGGAAATGTGGGTGAATAGCTTAGAGGAAGGAAGAGAAGAATAAAACATCATAGACACTATCGAAAAAGTGGAGAAAACTGAAATTGGCACCACCGAGGATGAGCCAATTACATCTACTAGTTAATTAAGAGTGGTTATTCAAGTTCATGTGAATTTGTTTCACATATTTAAAGTTAATTTCATTAGAGTATTAATGTTAAACTTTAAAGTATGGCTATTATGTTTTATCTCATTAGAGTATTATAGTAACTTTAAATTGGGGATATATTCAATTTGAGAGTTGATTCCAATTTAATGCTTAAAAAAATTGTTCCATATTACATCAATGAAATAGTCCAAATTTTCACATAATCCCTTATTGAAAAAAGGATTTCAAAATTTTATGTAGAGGAGATCAATGTCAACTTGTTGAATATCAACGTCAATTCAACTTGTCGAATATCAACATCAATTACATTGAATTGATGTTGATATTCAACAAGTTGACATTGATCTTCTCTACAAAATACTTCACAAAAATTCGAAATCCTTTTCCCAAGATAGAATATTGTTCAAAGGATTCTTTAAAAAATTGGACTATTTCATTGATTCATTATGGAAAAACTATGTTTTAATGAGTATCAAATTGGAAGTCAAATCTAAAAGTACAATTTTATTTTTTTTGTAAATAAAAGATGATCCTTGTATTAATAATATATGTTATCCATCAATGCCAAGTGTTAGCCACCTATTATGCCATAGAAGGGAAACTGAAACAGGTGGCCCTTATGAGCTTCAAGTTTGTCACATCACCGTATGAACTGAAACTATTTGAACAAAACTGTCTTGACAAAATTATACAACCTAGTTGCATGAACAAAACTATATGGACATTATGTTGGTGGCCTCTGTGACTATCTATGAGAAAAATTGTATGCACAGTGTACAGGTGGCCTTTATGTCCATCTAGTCTACTACTAGAATAAACCAAAAATTTAAGCCTCCAGCTAGAATGAACAAGGAACAAAAACCTAGAGACTTTACTCCACTGTTGAGCTTGGATGTCCATGGATGTTATAGACAGGGGTGTATCGTTGGTCACACGTAGGGCATCAAGTCCGCACAAGGGTATCTTCTAGTGCGTCGAACAGAATGTCCATTCTTTGGACGAGAATGCACTGAGAGTGCATCTTATCATCTTGTTTTTCTGAATTTCAAAGATAAGTTGGAGGTGCTCCTCTGTGAGGCAATTTGTAGATAGTTGGGGTTGATCCTCCTCCTTTTCCTCGATGGCGACCACTATGTTCTCCTTCACCTACCATATCAGGGGGATTTCCTCCTCCACCATGCATCTTCCATCGCCATAAGACGGGTCCTTTGGGGGAGCTAGAAGACTAGTGGCCAGAGGAGTGCGCATGCACGAAGGTGGCGCTTCCTCCTTAGCTAGGCTAAAGCCATGGAGCGGGTGTGGGGAAGATGGAGGTGCCTCCAACAACTCCTGGTTGTTGTGCTTTGGGCTATAAAAACAGACAATGAGAGCCAGTTGGGAGGAGGAGATTATGTCACGCCCGGAGAGGGCACTGTAATACCGCGCACCTCTCTTAGACTTCCCCCTTTCTCTGGGCGTGCTGAGAAAAATGTGGAGGTCTAGGGATGAGGGTGAAGAGGTGGTGAGAAGATGTTTGGGAAATATCGAAAGGGTCGAGAGAAAAGAGGCTTCGGTGAATTTGCAGCAAAGAAGCTTGTGAGGGCCAAGGGAATGGTCAAAGTTCATCAGATAGTGAAAGGGAGCAGTGAAGCCAACACAATTGCAGAGGGCAACAGATCAAAGGAGCGGGGTGATGGGAGGGTAAGGTGAAAGAGTTCTTGAGAGAAAAACTCATAGAACGATAATGAGAAACCGCTCAGAGGAGTCGAAGAGATTGAGCCGAGGTGGAGGGAGAAAGGGTGAGTGCACCTGGGCAAAAGCCTGCTTATTACCCCGTGAGTTGACGTCCTCGCTAGCCATTAGAGCCAAGTTGAAAGTCATCCTAGATCTGGTATGCCTAGTTTGGCTTGTGTGAGTGACCATTAACCTTGCCTGGCAGTCCACGCACACTACCATTACTGTCTGCGAGGTGTGAGCCATGCGGTGGTAATGGGTTGTGGGCTGGCGGTTAGGATTAATAATTCCCCTGGCCGCTCCATTCCATGTGTCCGCTAATGTTGGCCAGGTGGCACCCCATCTGGGGTAAAAGTACAATTTAAAGTTACTCTAATACTCTAATAAAATAAAAAATAATTTAAAGTTTAATTTTAACACTCTAATAAAATTAACTTTAAATATATGAAAAAAATTATCACCAACTTGAAGAACCACTTTTAATTAACTAGTAGATGTAATTGACTCACCCTCACTAATATGATTCTTAAGTTTCTCCACTTTCCCAATAGTTTCTATGGTAATATCTTCTTCTCTTACTTCCTCCTCCCTTGTTATCTCTATAGTGGAAGGACTATGTTTAACAGGTACTTTGAATTAGTCCTACCCATCTTCCAACACCCTTGTGTCTTTCACTTTCACCTCCACTATAATATAAAGAAGAAAATTTGAAATATTATGACATCACATTTTTGTTTTCAAACCTCCACGATAATATAGATATCTTCTTCTCTTACTTCCTTTTAATTAATCCTACCCATCTTCCAACACCCTTGTGTCTTTCACCTCCACTATAATATAAAAAAGGAAATTTGAAATAATATGACATCACATTTTTGTTTTCAAACCTCCACTATAACTATAATATAGATATCTTCTTCTCTTACTTCTTACTTCCTCCTCCCTCGTTATCTCTATAGTGGAAGGACTATGTTTAATACCTCCACTATAATATAAAGAAGAAAATTTGAAATATTATGACATCACATTTTTGTTTTCAAACCTCCACGATAATATAGATATCTTCTTCTCTTACCTCCTTTGAATTAATCCCACCCATCTTCCAACACCCTTGTATCTTTCACCTCCACTATAATATAAAAAAGGAAATTTGAAATAATATGACATCACATTTTTGTTTTCAAACCTCCACTATAACTATAATATAGATATCTTCTTCTCTTACTTCCTCTTCCCTCGTTATCTCTATAGTGGAAGGACTATGTTTAATAGGTACTTTGAATTAATCCTACTCATCTTCCAACACCCTTGTGTCTTTTACCTTCACTATAATATAAAGAAGGAAATTTGGAATATTATGACATCACATTTTTGTTTTCAAATGTGATATATAATTTGGGTGTGGAAAAATTATTTAATTATTTTAAGAAAAGCATTATAAACTTCAAAACTTTTATTTTCTAATGTGATATATAAATTTGTTTATAGAATTGGTAAAGCTAAACTCTACTAATAAGGAAAAATTATTTAATTATTTAAAGAAAAGTATTACAAACTTCAAAAATTTTAAAAACACTTTGTTTTCTAAGTACGATATATAAATTTTGTTTTTTAACTATGATATATAAATAGGATTATGGAGAAATGTTTTTATTTATTTGTTTTAAAAAAAAACATTACAAACTTCAAAATTTTTAAAAGTTGATTTTACAGATTTCTTTAGCAATTTAGAGTTTTTAGCTTTTTTTATTTTAATAAATTAATATAAAAATTGATTTTTGCTGGTAAAAATTAGATGTAAAATATGTAGGATTACTTAACTTTATAAACAATAATTTAAAAAATAATAAATTAACAAATTTAATATTGTTATTTATATTTATTCAAATTTTTAATACTTTAATACTTTTTCAACCATAAATATATATCTAAATATATAAAGTGATATATGTGAATTATGCAAAACTATGTACATTAAAGATAATGGACAAAAGTCAAGATTTAATAAAAAATAATAATAATAATAATAATAATAACATTTTTTCTCTTCCATTTGATTCTATGGCCAAAATTTAACTAATAATAATAATAATAATAATATGGCCAAAATTTCCCGGATGGGGTGACACGAGGCGCGATGGTGCCACGCGGGATCGAGCCGGGACGCAGCATTAATGCATCCATCGGCTCACATCACATCTGCTCTTAACTCACCATGGACATGAGCAGGCGCATTCAAACGAAGAGGCCTCTCGCGCAAGGGAAGGGTACAGGCCCTCAGCGCACTAACCAGAAGATGTTAATGGCTATGGCGGGCATTTTAGCATCAGTTTTCATCCTCCAGTTCTCATTGTCGCTCCTTGCAGACTCCCCGGCAATCTCGCCAACTTTCAAGGGCAGCACGATCTTTCGAGAGAGTACCCAGGCAATTCGCTGGACCACTTCCATGCCCCGAGCGAGAGGGAAGCCGAGAAGGGGAGCCGCCTGGCACATGGCAGAGTCACGGCGCAAGAGAAAGAAGAACTTTGAGATTGCCATAGCAATGGCAACCAGGAGAAGAAGAAACAGACCATGCACACCTCCAATGGCATACGTGGAGGAGGTCATCCCGGAAGGAGGCCTGGCGAGCCCCCCTGAGCACACTTTGTTTATCGTGCTGGACAACTGGAATTCGAGATCGAATTTTGGACTGGACAACAAGCCACTGCCTACAAGCAATCTGCTCGGCCCCCATGCCACCAGCTCAGAGACGCCTTACTCCCCCTGCTACGTAGAAGAGGAGGTTCCCCCCGAACCTACCAGGGAAGCGGAGGTGCACCTGAATCAGGAAGCAGAAGCGACCAACCTTGAGAGGTTAATTGACATCCATCGCCCAGAGAAGCCACCTTCAGTCGACTGGGGATACTTCAATCTCGTCTTTGAGATGAGGAATCTGCTGGATGACCAGATCTTCCGCCTGGCGAGAATGAATCAGAGACTTGACTTGCTCTTTGCGGCTCACTCCAGAACTCTGCCAAAGCAACAATGTCTGACTCGTGCGCAGGCCTATGCGTTCCCAGCAGGATGGCGGCAGCAGGATGACGAGGACAAGTGCGCAGGCTCAAAGGTTACATAATGCTCAGAACCAAACTTTGTTTTACTTGTTATAATTTAGGCCTTGGGCCCGTTAGTTATCATCTTTTCTTAGTACTAGTCAGGGTAACCAGTTTCATGCTCAAGACTAATAGTCCTGGTTTCCTTCGGGCAGGACGTGACACTATAAATTTTGTTAATTTTGTGAACTGGGTGACAAATGGCATGAGATGTCCAATTGTCCCAGTTTCCTGTTCAGGCGGGACAGCGGGCATCACCAACAGCTTTTGTATTCGGTTTATTGTAATATAATAGGCTCCATCTTTTTTTTTATTTAAAAAAAAAAATAATATGGCCAAAATTTAACTAATAATAATAATAATAATAATAATAATAACACTTTTTCTCTTCAATTCGATTCAATGGACTAATCTATTTAACCCATAAATTAGTTAAAATAATATATTTATATTGATTTATTATAATCTATAAACTTGAATATGATAATTAAAAATACTGAAATTTCATAATTTAATAATAAATATTTATTAAAATAAATTAATTTTATATAGTAATAATGAACTTAAAAAAATCTAAAACTTTTGTAAGATTAAAATTGAAAATTAATTTTATATAGTAATAATGAACTTGAAAAAATCTAAAACTTTTTGTAAAATTAATTTTATAATGAGAAAACCACTAATCATCAAAGATGTTTCCATATACCAAAACCATTTGAAAACAAATTGTTAAAACCATATACTTGTATCAAAACCAAGTACTCATTATTTCATGCAATACCACGTCTATCATTAACAAGTAGTGTTCTACCTTCATCTAATGATACTCTATTGCTTACCAAACCATATACCAAAACTATTTGACAAAACAAATTGTTAAACCCATACACTTGTACCAAAACCAAGTACTCATTATTCCATGGAATACCAATATCACACTTCGTCTACCACTAACAAGTAGTATTCTACCTTCATCTAATGATACTCTATTACTTACAAAACCGTATATCAAAACCATTTAACAAAACAAATTGTTAAAACCATATACTTGTACCATACCAAAACCAAGTACTCATTATTCCATGGAATACCAATATCACACTTTGTCTGTCTATCACTAACAAGTAGTGTTCTGCCTTCATAAGTAGTGTTCTACCTTCATGTAATGATACTCTATTACTTATAAACATAATCCCACTTGGATATTATTAAGCAATGCTCTACTTTGATCTACTCATCTTTATATGAAATTTCAACAATGTATGTTGCTTAAAATTGGTCAAAAACACTAACGCAAAGCTCCATGATCAAAGTTACCGTCACTTTGTTCAAGTTGTTGTGTTGTTTCTTGACCCTACACTTCGTCATTGTCATTGGCCATTTGTCTCTCCTGCCTCTGCTTCAAAGAGTTTTCACCGTTACTTGTAAGCTTGGCCAGTACTTCCAATCGTACTCCTCTCTATGGAAGAACGTCAAACAATATTATAAATTATGCATACAATCATCAGCTTGGCCAACGTTGGAGTGTATGTTCCCTCGAAAGTGGTCTCTACCCAGTTGTGTTCCATCTACCGAATGCATTCTTTCTTGGGGTTCTCTCTCAGCATTTATTGGGAAACTGTGTAATCGTTGGGGAATTGGTCTCTTATCCTCTTCCTCAGATTGAGGAAAATCACCACCATTTCCAAAATGTTGGATGTTGGGGTGGATTTTATCCCTCAATGCAGTGCACTCCTCCATAACCAAACGCGTTTCAACCTGGAATTCCCTCGCCTCATCTCGCCTTCCCTGGTCTTCAAGATTGCGGTTGTTGCTTCCTCCATGGCTCCAGCCATTGCACCACTGGTAGACAAGCAGAAAATATGAATGACCAATCTCCACCGTTGTGAATAAACAAATAAAAAAATCAATCATTAATCTATCAAATCCAAGATTAAAGACTATGTCATGAATCTATCAAATAAAATAAGAAGTGTCATGAATCTATAAATCTATCAAATAAAATAGTGTCATGAATCTATCAAATCCAAGATTAAACACTGTGTCATGATTCAATCACCTCAGTGAGAACTGAAGAGGATGGATCAATATCCAATAAGAGGAGTTGGATGAGAAACCACTGTAACTACAACTATGTGTTGGCTCAATGGTCCATTGCTCGCTAACTTGAGAGTTTCTATTATATACCAAGGACAATATCAAAATATCAATTCAATATGATTATCAACAAATAGAAATAACCACAGCCAAACCAAATTATGCATAACATTGACAAGATACAATTTAGTGACGACAGAATGATCTGACCCTAATTACTAGTATCCCAAAAATGATGCATCACCAATACAACACCACACCATCTGTTTGGTGAACCTTACTTTCTTGTAGCCACTACCACGATGCTATCACCTTCTCATACACACCTTTATTCCTTCTCACTTAGATTCTTGTTTTTTATAGGCCTTGTGCCCTAAAATATCTAGGGTTTACCTTTGGTAACATTCTAAAAATGAGGGGAAGTACTCAAGGTTTTGGGGCTTTATTTTTACCAAAACAATGTTCTACAACATGTGTTAAAACCATGGATTCATTATTACATAAAATATCAAATAAGTAATTTTTTCCCATTGAGTTTATCTTGGGTGCTTGGGAGGAATGATTGTTATTCTCCCCACCTAGGTCTTTGAGCCTTGTGGTTGACCATCCTTGTGGGCTAAATAATCTAGGGTTTACCTTGGGTACCATCCTGAAAATGAGGGGAAGGTACCATCTTTGAAATGATGGAAGTACTATTTTTGGGGCTTTATAACCTAGAAAAAAAGAAATATTTTGTGGAAATCATGCCCGAAAATCATGCATTTTTACCAAAACAATGTGCTACAACATGTGTTATGACCATGCATTCATTATTAAATATAAATTTCAAATAATTAATGTTTTTCTATTGGGTGTAGCTTGGGTGGTTGGGAGTTATTGATCGGCCCCTAAAGAATATAGGGTTTACCCTTGGTACCATCCTCGAAATGAGGGGAAATACTCCCAGTTTTCAGGCTAAAAAAAGTAATGTTTTTTCCAAAATGATGTGCCAATACTATGCATTTTTACTAAAACCATGTGTCATAAGCTGTGTTAAAACCATATATTCATTAGTACATATAGATGGAACAAGTAATGTTATGCTTTATCCACTTATGTTTTTCAAAATTTGTTTAAAAATGGGTCGAAATTATTAATGGAAAAGTTCCATGGTCAATGTTTCCATCAATCCACTACTTACAAAACCATATACCAAAACTATTTTCCAAAACAATGTCATAAAACCATGTACTTGTGCCAAAACATGTGTACTTAAAACCAAGTATGCATTATTCCATGGAATACCAATCTCCCACTTTGTCTATCACTTCCAACAAGCAATGTTGTACCTTGATCTACTCACACTCATTATTACTTATAGGTATACCAATATCCCACTTGGTTATCACTTCCAATAAACAATGTGTTGCCTTGATATGCTCATTTAATATGAAATTTCAACAATGTGTGTTGCCTAAAATGGGTCAAAATCCCTAATGAAAAGTTCCATGGTCAAACTCAATTGTAGTGTCCCCAAGGCCGAGCCCTGTTGTAAACCATGTTTTGAAAGGAATTGTAATTATGTTTTATAGGCTGGTGAGCCAAGTTTGTATAAGTTGGAGGCTTATGTGTTGTTAGGCCAGGGAGCCTGAGTGTTGAAGGCC